>VDFB02278097.1:86723-240778 GCA_007258455.2 Sequoia sempervirens
CAAACTTGGGATTACTCAAAAGCGGCGTATAAAATGCCGTTCTAGGTAGCGCAGAGGGGCCGAACATGAGAAAACTGCTGCTTCCTGCATCGTCCCTGTCGACCAAACAGTAAGAGAATTTGTTGGCGAAGCGAGAGGCAGTCTGAGAAGGGAAAGAGAGGCCTCCACGGCCCAGACCAAGCAGGCCCGCCGCCCCGATGAAAAGGCCCTCATTGTCGTGCCCGCACCCGAGCGCCACATTCCCCACCTTTGCTCCTCTGAATGTCATCGTTTCTGTCGCCAAATCCCCCACCGTGAAGGACCCATCGCCGTATGACACTTGGTATTGACAATACCGATTGTTGCTGCTGCACCCGCTCGCGTCCAGCCTCTTGCACAGAGGCGTCCCGCAGGCCACTTTTCTGTAGGTCGAGGAGGCTGCGGGTTTGAAGACCGGATCCTTTTGCTGGTAACACCTGGTGCAGGGCAAGCACTGAAGCCATACGATATCACTGCCCGTGTCCAACACCATGTAGCTGTACCGGGGCGGAAGCCCCACTCCTACCCTTGTGAAGTACTCTCCGCTGCCCAGACTCAGCCCCGATATTATGGAGCTGCTGAAGTCCTTTTTGCCCCCTTTCGCCACCACCTTGCTTGCATTCACACTCCCGCTTGCATTGGCACTCACAGTCGCACCCACCCGCGCATTAATGGACTGCACTCGTGCACTGTCGCGCTTCAGCCTCTGCTCCAATCTCTCCTTCACTGTGCTGTTGCGGCTGCTGTTGTCGTTGCTTATAGAATCTCTGTGAAGTATCTTGAGAACAATATTAGAACTGTCTTCTTCTTCCTCCTCCTCCTCTTCTTCTTCTTCTGCTTCTTCCTCTTCCAGCACGGTGTGGTTCCATTCATCTTTGTCATCGTCTATGTAGGCGTGAGAGTCACGCCTATGCGGCGTTACCTTCAAGGCTGCTTCAATGTCCAGAATCTGAACCTCATCTTGCTCTGATATTTTGTCACCAATTTCTTTCGCACACACAAAACTTGTACCAAACACAAACACCGCCAAAACAAGCACAGCTAAGATAACGGACCTTCCCATAACTGATCACCTCTGCTCTGCTCTTACAAACAACCACGGATTTCTCACAAAGAGACAACCCACATGCCTTCTCTCACAAAGAGTCGACTTGCATCCCTTCTCTCACAAGAGACGAGACAAGGGCGCTGGCACTGCAACTGCCACTGCCCTGCTACCATTATTAAACCCCAGGGCACGTGGCGGTCGAATCAAGGAGTGGGAAACAGATAAGAGATATAAAGAGGTGGAGACAGTAGAATATGGGAGAACATAGCTACAGGAAGGGTGGGTTGGTAATGGTATAAATGAGGGAGAAGTAAGAAAACCTAAAATCAAGTGTGAATGGAAGGAGTAGGGTTGGTGGGGGTTTTACAGGCAGTAACAGTAAAGCTGGTGAGAGAGATGATGAGAGGACAAGAAAAGCAGAAAGGAGATTCCATGTGGGACCAGACAACACATGCTCCTCACTAAACGCATTACCATCCCATCACCCATGAGTCTAGGGTCGTGACTCGTGACAATTACAAAAGAATCATTACAATTTGAGCGCTCTAAGTAATCTTCCCCACTTCAACTTTTGACCTAAACGTCTCCTCTAACGGCCTTTAACACGTTTTCCGTGTTTTTCGCCGCTTTAAATGCTAATATTTGACAGAGTTGCCTACAATGCCTCAATTAATTCTTGTACGGGACAATGTACGTGCATAATCTACAGCTTAGACTGTTCGGTTATTTGACTGGCCCTAGGCCCCCCCTTCCTTGATTTTGGAGTTAATTTCATGATAGATATATTTGAAAATATTTTAGGATTTACATAATGGAAAATAAAAGCTGTAAAGTAAGTGAATAATGAGGACATGAGCACTCCGATTTTGTTGATAAGTATCTTGACTTTTTTGGGAAGAATGGAAAGTTGTGGCCCTCGATTGTCTTTTATGTGCATTTGTGGCTTCTTTTGCTTGTGTTTTGGTCTCCCGTTTTTAACAATTATGTCGCCATATCACTTTTACAGTTTTGCTATTTTGAAAAACGACTGGGGTCTTTTAAAAAATCTTCCCTTTTTTTTTATCTTTGAAAATAAATTAATTTAGCATTAAATAATAATATAATAGTATTTAATTAAGTTTTGATATGATTTTTAATTTATTAATTTATTAGTTTATGAGAAAATTAAAATATATTAGATGATTGTTTTACAATTGAGAGAATTGTTGAAAAAGATTGTTAATTTAGGTTTTTTTTATAATTATTAAATTGACCTTTATGTCTATAGATTTGAATCTTATATGTAGATCTAAATCTTATCGACTCCTCTATGCAAATCTAAATCTTATCTATAAAAATGAACTTTATTGATGATGATGTCAAGAGTTCATTTGCCTTGATGTTTACAAAGTATGTTTGAAAAGGGGTAGTATCAATAGACACCATTTAAGAGTAGCAAGGTTAGGATTATTTTATTTTGATCAAAACCTCTATTACTATCCAATAGTATAGAACCGGGGTCAATGATAGCAAACAAGCATACAATATGCCTAGACATATGTAACTATTGATGTGATACTCTTATGATGATGGCATGCATTGTAGAGCTCTCTAATGATTTCTAGATACATAATAATGATTGAAAGTGTTTTCTTGTATACAACACTTTAGTTGGTTCTTGAGGTCATTTTCACACTCACATAACTCAAATTGATCCACATATTTGACTTGGGATAATGAATGTATAAACTTGTAATCAAGACCAATTCTTGGGGATGTATATAAATGGAATCAAGTAGGGATATGTTATTTGCCAATTTTTAAGTTGAAATGCACCACTTGAACACTACTATTGCATCAAGGGCAACTTAATCAAAATGGACCCAAAATAAAAGAAAAAAGTGTAAGTTATGCAATTTTCACCATTACATTTTACACCCACTTTAACTTGCATGTGAACTACTATTAAGATGCATTTCAAAGTAAAACAAGCATTCAACATGAGTAAATATTTAAACATTCATAAAAAGATATAATAAGGGATAATGATATCAATTTGGGACATTCTTCTTAAGTGCCCCATATTAAACTTACAAAAAGACAAAAACTCAAATGAGTAGCGTCTATCTTGTATTTAAAATATGCACTAATTACAATTGCTTAAAATGTCAATAGTAAAAAAAGTAAAAGTTATAAGGGATTCCACCTTGAATGGAAATATGATTCTACTAGAGTAGAAAAAGTATTGTGATTCTATTTGGAAAGGCAAGGATCATGAGTTATTCATTGCAACCATACTAATCAAAGAAATGTTAGTGACATTATATGTTAGGTACTCCAATTTATTGTATGTACAAGACATAAAAGGAACTAGATGAAAGGAGAAAAAATATGATCATGTGAAACTACATAAATATGTAAGAATAAAAATATTTTGAATCATGTGACAAACATGTAACATCATAGTATGATGTGATCATGAAAGTAAATGTAAAAGAGGAATTAATGTGCCCCTAATGTTGCCTCCAATCAAGGTAAATAAAAAGCGCTAAAAGTCATGAATGCTAGAGAAAAACATTCAAGCATAGAAATATAATATGTTATCATGATAAGTGTTGATAAATTGTAATCCTCAAAAACATGTGATCATAAGGTGTAAACATGCTAAACATTACCATGTGTAAGCATAATATTATAAGATGTAATCATAGTAAGCATAAGTGAACATGTAATCATCATAAGATAAGATTAATGCAATCATATAATCAAACATGATAATAATAAGGTGTAAATATCATAAGAATATGAATCATAAATATAAATGTAATATCATCAACATATAAAAAAATGATTATCACAAAGGGGATGCATCTAAATGGGGAACATAACATGTAATGAACATGAAACAATGCATAAGACATATAATATAGAAGGTGAAATGAGAATAAGACTCACCAAAACTAAGATTTAAACTAAAGTTAAAAGAAACTAAGATATAGGAATCCAAAGAAGATAAGATGGAGGAGTACAACAATCATGGCATGATCAAAAGAAAGCAAGATGTGTGTTTGTTCAACAAGATGTGAGTGGTTATCAATCACTCCATGTCTTTGACCATCTCAAACCCATATACAACAATATAATTTAGAAATTCATAAACATAAGAAATAAGTAACAATGAACCACACAAAACATGCTTAAAGTCACTTGCATTAGCATGCACCATTAAAAATTTCCCTTGTATAATTTGCATGCTAACAAAGAACATGAAAATAACACAATAAAACATCTTAATAAAATAAAAACATAACATGTAACATGTAGCAAGATTTATGTATAATAAGTTAGCTAATGAAGCTATTACTATTGGGTAGGGACCTATATCAATATTTTAAAAAAGTGTACCATTGTAAACCATGGCCTTGTAATATCCCCATCTGAGGAGTAGCCGAAAGTGTTCATTAGCTTATACTATTCCTATAGGCTAATATCAGAATTTAAGAGAATACAATAAATTAATTATTAAATTTATCCAATAAAGTCAATATTTTATGGATAACTTTATTTTAATTAATTTGATAAAGTGACTTAAGTGAAAATTAAAAAGAAATGTTAAAAGTCACTTTATTAATGTGCTTTTATGAAATATTTAAAAGCAAGAATTTGAAAAGTAATTGAAGAATGTTTTAGGGGGAAATATAAAAGTGAAATTGTGAACTCATTTGCTCATGCTAGATTTTATTTCTCTATTATGGATTTTTGGGAGCTTCTTGTGGAGAAAAACTCTAGGACATAAACCTAAGGGAAATCAAATTCAATAGTGAAATACCTACCTTAGCTAGTTACCAATGGAGTCACACAGATTTCGCACTTGAGTACATTGATTGGAGATTTATGAAATTTAAAAAGTCTTGTCCCAAGACAATTTTTTGAGTTTTAAATATTAAGAGAAGTGCATAATGGAACAAATATAATATTATATTTGTAGCTTCTTATACAACCATAATATTCCTAGATGTAAGTGTTGCAAGAGTTTTTCCCTTGATCTCCTTGTGTTGTGCAACACGACGCTTGGTTTCATGACATGGCTTAACTACCTCATGTGGATCTTGGATCTTGTCTAAATTTGGCAGTTGAATCGAGCATTAACAGGTCAATCTTTTGGTGCAACGATAGCCACTTGTGCAACAATTGGTATCAAAACCAAGGTCACAAGTTCGAATCCCTCGCTTGTACTGGGGGGATTGTTGCAAGAGTTTCGTCCTTGGTCTCCTTGTGCTATGAAACACGACACTTGGTTTCGTGACATGGCTTAACTTCGTCCTATGGATCTTGGATCTTGTATAAATCTGGTAGTTGTATCGGGCATTAATAGGTCGATCTTTTGGTGCAACGACAACTGCCTGTGCAATAGTAAGTAGTCATACCAACTTCAAATTAAGTGTTAAGGGAATTGAAGCTAGAATTGTGGATTTCAAAGTCTTATATTACCTGTAGAGGGTCCCCTTTTGGCCAACATAGCAGTCAAAGGAAGTCACTAACCACTTTTTGGAAAATTTGAACTACGTAATGAATAGCATGAGGTGAAATCGAGGCATGAAGGAAAATTTTAAACTATCTTACAAATACCAATGTGGCATCAAAACTTCCAACACAACATTTAGAGTGGTTGAAGGAGTTTGAACTAGCTTCAAATAAGGAAACACGACCCTTCCTAGTCCATTGTTCTTCCTTCATAGTAGTTGCATCCCTTTGTGATTTGTCATAGCATCAAAATGTGTGCATTGTACTATCATTCAAGAGGTCATACAAGGCATAAGAGATATAAGGAGAGGTCTATAAAATATTTTAGTGTATTTCCAATCATATGCATAGCAAGGAAGAAGGGTGTCAAACAATTTAGACCAAGCATTTGTAGTTACAAAACACTTACAAAGAAAATCTACACATAGGCCCTTAATGCCTAACTTCATAGAGGCGCCTACTATAGGACAACCAGGGTAGCAAGGAGTTGATGAAGGATTCACATATTATTTGAGGGAATATCAATCTTTGGGAGAGGAGTTCCATGCAACTATGTCCTTGGCTTATTTTTACCACATTAAATGCATGAACATACCTCAAGGTGATAGGGGACATGGTTCAAACCAAGATTTGTAGCATAAGGTAGGAAAGTTGAGTATTCCTAATTATGATGGTTCTAGCATATGTACCACATGATCATGGGTACAAAAATTGGATACTTATTTTTAGTTTAACCCCATATAAGAGATAGAGGCCATCAAATATGCTACACTTCGTCTAGATGGAGAGGCCTATGAGTGGTGGTACAATGGGTTAGTCACATTAGGACATGCTACCATTATATCTTATGCAATTTTTATATAGAGATTGAGTGACACATTTGTTGAACATAGTGTTGTTAACTGTCATTGATGTCAAATATATGTGAAAGTTAAATGCCAGTTTGTAAATGTTGCAAAATGTTAATGTTAGATTATTGAAAAAGGACAACATTGGGGAGTCAGCGTACATATGGTATTGGTGGTTCCTATTTGTGTACTACCTTTGTGGAAGTCTGGAAGTGTCTACAATAGTATTCTAAGGTTTGTTATTCAAATTGCATAGTTTGCATTGTACTAAACTATCATTGTTTTTTATACCACATTCTACCACTGGTAATTGTTATGGCTTGAGGTTTGGAAGTTAAGTAAGTCTACACATGAAGTATCTTAATCTATAGTTTCAATGGATTTGAGTTACAAAGCTACAAGATAGAAGTGACAAAGTGAAGTTTGTGTTTGTTGGTTTACTAGGTACAATATCTGTGTGTTTGTGTCAAAGAAGGGAAGAGCGCACTAGTTAGAGGAAGTGTGTGAAGCTAAAATAGGGATAGTTAAGATCATGGAAGGAAGTGTATGACATCAACGTAGAGTGGAAATAACACAATTGATTTGGGGTCAAGTTGACTACACGTTTCATATCATCTTGAATTAAGTTTTTGTATTTAGCTGACATGGCTATTCACATATGGTTTTAAAGGGCTTTAGACCAATATGATATGTTGTTAATATGATATAATGGATATATATTGTGAATCATTTCATGAAAGAATTGGAGGAAGATACGCCAAGAAGAGTATGTGCAAAATGTATGAGTAATTGATGTGCGAGCTGAAGAGAAAAGTCAAGTATGTTGAGTGAAATTGAGATATCATTATATAGGATTTGTTTTCCTATTGATGTAGAGAAGATTGTGTGAAAGTAAATCTATATTTCTTTATGAGGTTGAAGCCTCCTAATATGAGTTGGTGCTCAGTGACTGAGTTGTAGCTCAATCACAGGGGATCGATGTCTCCCTTTAGGGTTGTAATTCATGTGGGTTGGTGCCTGCAAAATTATTATAAGATATATTATTTTGTGAGGTTAGATTTGGGCAGTAGTTCTAAGTAGCTATTCTCACTGTGATTTTTCCCTTTTGGGTTTCCATGTAAATCTGGTGTTCTCTTGTATGGATGTGTTCATTACTTGCATTATCACTGATTATATTCTCATATTTTTATGAATGTGGTGATTTAAAGTAAAAAAAATTAAATACTAATTTACCCCCCATCTAAGTATTTGTGTGTCTAACAGGGTTCAACAAGAAGGCCCCTGAGTTGCATTTCAAAGAATTGGCTTAGTTGAGATAGGTGGGATCAACTGATTCCTATATTTTAGAGTTCTAGAAACTATCAGTTATGGTAACAAACATTTCTAAGCATAGGTTGATTGTTTTGTTTGTGGAGAGATTGACATAACCTCTCTGTGGTTGGGTCAAGGACTTTGATTCAGTTACTTTATAGGATGCCATAAAAAAACACTCATCATATGGAGAGTTCAGATCCTAAAAGTGAATTCTAACCCAAATCATTCCCACCAAAAAAGATAAGAAAATTTTACATAAAGAGTGGCCAAAGAAAAAAACTTACATTGATGATGAGGTTAAAAATTAACTTCACATGAAAAAGCTTTTCTTCTATTGTAAAGAACCTTGGGATTCAAGGTCACAAATGTTTGGGAAAACAGAAGGTTCACTATATAGAGGTAGTTTTAGATGGTGAGGAGGAGAAGATTGAAGGAGCTACCGATATTGTATAGGATGATTCATATGGGGAGACCACAAATGGAGAGGGACAACCATTGGAGGAAGAGAAGGGATGAACCATTGCTACCCATTTTAGCACTCCTAAATATAACTCATTTAGGGTCAGAGGAGTTTTACTGGGGCAATGAGTTACAGTGTTGATTGATAGTGGGGTAACCCATAATTTCATAGATGAGGCTTTAGTGGCTAAAAGGGTTTGTAAATAGAATACTTTGAGGGCTTCATTGTAATGGTTGTTGATGACTTCACCATGAATTGCATTGAGTCCTATAGTTGAGCATAGCATTGGGTAACTACACAATGACTGATGATTTTTATGTAGTAGGTATTGGTGAGACTAATATAGTCTTGGGGGTCCAAAGGTTACATTCCTTGGGATAGTACTCACATAATTTTAAACCATGGAACTTAATTTCAAAGTGAACAGAAGAAATAAGGTGGTTCTCATGGATGTGTCTAATGATGCACCTAAGGTTGTATCTTCTAAGAGGATGGAAATAATATTTAGACATGGTGATGTTTCTTAGGAAACTTAGTGTTTGATCTTATCTAAAACCCCTTTCAATGGTAATGGATAGTGTCATGTGGATGTTCAATCAATTTTAGATAAGAATACTCTAGTTTTTAGTGACCTTTTTTTTGGAAGACCACCTAATAGGGAATTTTAGCATGTTATATCGAGTTAGATTAGGGTTTTAATCCCATAATTACCACTCCATATTGATATCCAAATAGGTTCAAAGAGGAGATAGAGAAAGAAATCAAGGAGCTGCTAGATATGGGACACATTCAACCTAGCTCGAGTCCCTTTTCCTCTTTAGTTGTTCTAGTGAAGAAGAAGGATGGGACCATGTAGATGTGCATTGACTACCATACACATAATAAAAAGACAATAAAAATGGGTATCATATTCCAAGGATCGAAGAGTTTTTGGATGAGCTACATGGCATAATGTATTTTCTTAAGATTGATCTTAGATCGAGGTACCACCAGATTAGAGTGACAGAGTAGGATATCCATAAGACAACATTCAAGTGTCACTATGGGCACTACGAGTTCTTGAGCATGGCCTTTGAGTTGGCCAATACTTTTGTGACCTTCCATTCTTGTGTGAACCAAATCTTCAACAATTAGTTGTGGAAACTCCTCTTGGTGTTCTTTGATGATATTCTCATTTAGAGTAAGACATGAGAGGATCACATCAGGCATCTTGATGAGGTGTTGGTGTAATTTCCCTTAATTATATTTATCAACATAAATGGAAATATGTAGATAGATGTAATAAATTAAACCAAAATTGTAGAGACATAGACCACAAATATCACTTGATATATTGAAAGAGATTCACGAATACATCCACATACATGAAATGATAATTACAACTCATAAATGTTACAAATATTGACCCAAAATGGTGCACATAGATCCACAACAATCCTATTGAATTTACTACTAATTCCTTGAACCTCAGATGCAATTCTTGGATGAGAATTCCCTCAAGAACCAAAGGGGTTTTGTCCTCTAATCTTGGTGATAGTTGGGTTTTTGTCCAATGATCACAAACTCTTACATGGGTTTTCATCCACAAAAGTAATTAGAACACATGTATCCCAATTTTATAAGAAAATGTCATAATAATAAATACCCTCTACAAGAATTACTTCCCTATCTTATATGTTGCCACTCTCTTAAAAGGAGTAGGTAGGCTTGAGCCAAATTTGTGCCAAAGCCCAACATTTATAATATTACATGTTACACTAGGTCGACCCTAAGGTAAATGGAGATGCCTTTTCAAATAACATGTGGCCCTGAAGACCTATCCATGAGTCTTCCTGGTCCCTTTTCTCTGTCTTGATTCTCTTTAATTGATGTCGCATGATCTGGAGGTGTCCTGCCCATTATGCCTATTGAAATGGGTGCTAGTTGTCTAGCACAGTCATCTTATGATAGCAATATATTTCTTGTACTTGATCCATTCCTCTTGAGATTCAGATATGATGTGAAAATTCCACTGTAGAATATGTGTTTTGACCTGTAAGCCCAAATATGCTCATGTAGAGTAATATGTGTTAGCATACAGATTTGTCCTTCAAAGATAAATACATAAAATGACTCAACATGCCCAAAAGGAAGAACACACAGTGCTAACAATTGGAGAAGTTGCCATTAAATTGATAACTTTCCTCTGAATTGAGAGGTACAGGTCCCTCTTAAAATATGCAATGAATGGAATAACAAGGTATGCTTTTAACCTGAAAGCAGAAAAGGAAAATCTACCATCTACCCATAACCATGAAATAGATGTGAAGGATTAAATTCAAAATTAAGTGAATGTAGAAAAGTGACACAAAGTCCATTTACCCAACACCAACGGATGATACTCGGGAAAAGAATGAATAGCAGAGCATCTTCTCATACATAAATTAATCTAAATTCAAAGTTTTAGAAATGAACACACATACACAGTTCACTATAACAGAATATACCCTGAAGAGTAATTACAAAGACTCAAAGTTCATTTATAATCAAAAGAAAATATTGACCAATACATGGATCAAAAAACATCTCCTTTATTTCCTCAAGGCTACAATGCCAGTTCATAGACTTGACACCCCTATACAATATGACTGTGTGAGAAGAAAACAAAACTCTTCCTCTCCCCCTAAATAACTACTGGAAAAGATAAAAAAAGATCCCCCGATTACATATAAAACTTTCTTTTATATTGCTCCCCCATCCCCTGTAACTGCCCAAGAAATTACAATTTTATAAAAAGGAGCCTTTTAGATTTCCCTCCTCGCAAGCCTTTTCAGTTTCAACCGTTTCTTGGGTTTGATTTTTCCCTTTTCAATTAGAAGGAACTTTTCATTTTTCCTTCAAATTTTAAGTGATAATAAATGATGTTTCTAATGTCAGAATCCTTTCAATTTTCTTCGCCATTGTTTCTTTGAAAGAGTTAGTTATAGAATAAAATGAACTTTTTACCTTCAATGCCAAATTGTCTTATCGATTTTTACTGCACACCTTTATCATCAAAAAAGTCACGATCATCATCCTGTATTATTGCTAAATGAATTATGTTCGAGTCTTCCCTAGGATAGCACAACACTCTCCATGGACGCCAAATGCTTTTGTTTGGTGTAATCACCAGCCAAATAAAATCCTTATATGGGTGACCTTTGTAAAGGACGACAAGGCTCACAATTGAGTATTGTCTTGTAAACAAATCGTGGGGTTTTAACATCATGATATTTCAAAACCTTTGCTTTATTTCCGTCTATTGCAATTTCGTCAAGAAACAGTCTTAAAAGTTCCTTAAAAGTAGCCTCAAGGATTTTAGTGTTACTGCGAGCAATCCATTCTTCTGCAAGTGCAAATACAAGCTTTAGCATTGATCGATTTGAATCGTAGTATTCCTTGCAAGCAACAGAAATATCTACATAGACGCTAAGTAGAGAAATCATGTTGAATAGTAAAAGTCATATGTGTTTTTCAGTTTTCGATCAAACCAAATGTGAATGTTGATTACTGGAACTCCTACTAGCTTTTGCAGTTTGTTGAAGTAGGAAACTTCCTTACACTCTTCAGGTAAAAGTAGCTTGAGGATGTCAAAAGGTACGACCGATACATAAACACCTCCTTCAACAATGTTACCACTGGCCAAAACAAAGTGCTTTATTGTGCCATCATGATTTAGCTCAATCTTTTGTAATCGAGAGTTTAGCCGAACATGACCACCTAGCAATTGTTTCGATATTTCCCTCTTGAGCCAAATTCTTAACGTTCCACCATGGATGATTCACTATTCTTGATGTTTGTGCAATGCCCCTTCTCATCGGTGATCTGTTTGACACTCATCAGCCTATTCCGGAAGCCTATAGGCTCATTTGAGGTAAAATTAGGGTTTCCATGTTCAGAGGTTCTATGGCATTTCAGGAGTTTACTATTTATAGTAAATTCTATTTTTGGCAGTATGCAGTTATTAGTCTTCAAGGTCTTCATTTTCAGTTGGAGCATTTAATGCAATTCAAGTCTGGCTTCTAAAGGTTTTTATTTTGGTGAATAAAGGCATTAATGTTATAATTTGCAGTTGACCCCTTGGCCTAGGAAAATAACTTAAGTTGTTCTTAAAAGGTGGTCATGAAGGGGGACGTCCTCATGAAGGATAAATTAAATATTTTAAGTCTTTTAATGCCTTGGGAAAAGTGGACGCCTTTTCTTGAAGATATTCTTTTAAAAATAAAGTTTATTTGTGCCTTGATAAAGTGGACGCCATTTTGAGAAGTTGGAAGGTTTTTGGAAATTTGAAAAGTCATTGGTGACTTTTGGCGTACCTTCTTGGGGATTTGATGAGTCTTCTGATCTTTTATAAAATGGAAGCCTTGCTCCAGTTTTTACTATCCATGAATTTTGCTAATGTTATGCTGTCAAAATGACAATTGAATTATTGCTTCGAGGAAAGCTTACCTCCAAGCCTCTTGTCCACTTTCGTGTTTGAAAGATAACACCTAGTTGGCCTTTTGCTGCTTCTCAAATCAGACTAGCAGATTGAGCTCAACAGATGAAGTTTTTGATGATATTTTCCAGTTTTGAAGTTGCTGATGCTACCACAGCTGAAAGTCGATTTTGCATACAGCTTTGTGAGTGATTTTTATTTCATTCTGGGTGTCTTAGAATCTTGTTTCTCTGCCTTGGGCGACCCCTTCTACCAATTTGCAGATTTTATTTCAGAGTATTTAATTTTATCTTGCCAAATCGCCCTTCTCAAGGGCCGTACCATTCTTGGGAGCTTTGGAATTTGTGCAAGAATAATTCACTAAGTTTTGAGGCTGTTTTGTGTTATGATTTTGGGCACCTACCTCCTAGAAGGCATCTGCAAAAGACATCATTCGATTCCGAGGTATTTTGAATGAGTTATGAATAATTTAGTGGATTCATAGTTGCTGGTTCTTCATTCCAGTTTGCTGATTTTTCTTATCAGACTTTAGAAATTCAGATTTTTGATTCATTATCAGCAATTAGAGGGATAATTATTTGTAAGGGATCATCCATTACTCATGTGCTTTGAAGCTATTGTAATTTACATGTAATTTGCAGCTTTCTTCTTATTTGTAAGACTGTTAACAGTAGTACTGTTTCA
Organism: Sequoia sempervirens; assembly: GCA_007258455.2. Classification (NCBI taxonomy): domain Eukaryota; kingdom Viridiplantae; phylum Streptophyta; class Pinopsida; order Cupressales; family Cupressaceae; genus Sequoia; species Sequoia sempervirens. The sequence goes on from VDFB02278097.1 coordinate 100,055, forward strand.
GTCCTTAATCGCTGCAATTAATTTCTTCTTTCTTCTCACATTAAGTACCCCTGGATGGTCTACCGCCAGTGTGGATAATTGAATTTGTATCTCTCTTTGTACCCACTCTCAAGTGGTGAATTCTCACTCTTAAGTGGATGCCCGCCGCACCAGATAAATTAGATAGTTGTATCTGCATGGCTGGTTATCCGCCTATTTATTTCAGTTTTCAATTAATAACTCCGTCATATGTTAGCACCTCGCCCTCAGTGGGATCTTGAGTGCACATTCTTGACGTTGAGTTTGTTTCATTTCAAGTACTGTTCTTTAGTTTCTCCGCCATATGACAACACCTATCCTTCCTTGGGATTGAGTGTGCATTCTTGGCGTTGAGTTCTTTCAAGCTTGGATTTCAGTTTTAATGCTAACGCTAATTCAATTGGCAAGTGTTGATTGTGTGTGCAAATCTATCGAAAAAATTGGTTAGTATATTTCAGCGGTATCAGAGCAGAAGACCCTGCCATCCTATGGCATTTTTGCAGTTGGTTGTCTGATGAGTGAAAGAGACACTAGGCCATTCACCAGAAGTCAGGCCAGAACTAAGCATCAGTTTCCACCTGTTCCAGAGGTAGAGACTTTTTCAGAAGATTTGAGGGATCTTGGAAAAACAGTGGAAGGTACATAAAAGACAGTTGCAATAATGTCATACAATGTAAGGCAAGATAATGACGAGAGGGACAGAGTTGAGAAGAAGTTTGATGGGATGATAGACATGATGTCCCATTTATTGTCCAAGTTGGACCAGCAAGCAACACAAAATATTATTCAGCCCCAGAATAATTCAACTGGAGAAAGCAGTGGAGTTAATGGGAATAACAATAATGGCAGTCCTGAGGTGAATACAATAAACAGAATTGTGGGTCAGCATGCTGCAATTCCTAGTGGGTCATCCTCTAGACCTCTTTTCCCCGTCTTCACAACAATGGAAGAGCAACAACCGGTTGAAGCTGCACCAACCTTTGCTGATGATGCACGTCAAGCTTACATGGAGTACGTTTCTTTACCTCTTGACTTGAGAGGTGCTTGGACCTTTGATCAATTCATGAATCAAAGGAGTCAGAGAAATGGAGGAAGGAATGAGCAACGTCCTCCTATGGTGCCTAGAAATGATTTCTACCAAGCTTTGGGAAAGATAACTATGGAGCATTTTGATGGTAGTAATAAGTGCACAGCCAGATCATGGGTGCAGAAGCTAGATAATTATCTCTCTCAGACCCATGCCAGAAGGAGATGCTATCAAATTTGCTACTTTGCATTTGGATGGGATAGATCACGAATGGTGGACTCATGGTTTGGTCACTCTTGGCCATAACCTCATTCGTACCTATGATGAGTTTACCAACAAGTTGATCGAGAGATTTGATACCAAGGATCCAGAGCTGAGATTCAGAGAATTGGCACAATTGAAATAGCAAGAATCTTTAGAAAATTATGTGGCTGATTTTCAAAGGTTGTCAGTAATGGTGCCTAGCATTACTGAGAGAAGACTTGTGGTACTCTTTGCAGAAGGATTAATGGAGCCCTTGAAAGGATGGGTCAAAGCCTTTGATCCACCAACTTTAGATGAAGCCATTAAGAAAGCAAGGAGCATGGAGTTGGCAGCCCCAAGGCCTAAGTTTCATTCGAAACCTTTCAGCCATAAGAAGGATAAAAAACATTCTTCAAATCTGCCAAAGAAGTTTCCACCAAGGTTGTCAGAAGAGCTCAAAGAACAACTTAGAAAAGATGGAGTTTGCTACACTTGCCGTGAACCTTGGGTTAAGGGTCACCGTTGCTATGGAAGAGGCAAAGCAAACCTAATGGAGGGCTATTCTGATTTTGGATCAGAATCTGATTCGTCTGATCAACAATACGAATCAGCAAGTAGTGAAGGTGAAGAAGCTCCAGAAGAGAAGTCCGATGAGGTGGGAGATGGTAGTGCTTTCGCACAACTATAAAGTTTTCAGAAAAATGAGTCCTTTCGGGTTCGTGGAGTGATTGGATCTCAAAGAATAGTTGCTCTAATTGATACTGGAGCAACTCACAACTTCATTGATGAAGGATTGGTGACAAAGAGAGGTTTGAAAACTGAAGAGTTTGAAGGCTTCAAAGTAATGGTAGCTAATGGTTTCACCATGTCATGCACTAAGAAAATTCCTAACCTTTCTATTCAGATAGGAAATTATGAAGTAAAAGATGACTTCTATGTTGTGGGTATTGGTGATACCGATGCCATGTTAGGAATACAATGGCTACGATCTATTGGAGAGATTACTTTGAATTTACAAACAATGGAGCTGAAATTTCAAGATGATGGAAAGAAGGTTGTTTTGAGAGGGATGTCAAATGGGGGCCCTTGAATTGTGTCCTTGAAAAGAATGGAAAGGTTGATCCGTCATGATCAAGTTGAGTGGGCAGCTGAGTGTATGGTCCTACCAGCTGATCCAGTGGAAGAGAAGAGGCAATATCATCCTGATATCCAAGCCTTACTTTCAAAGAAGAGCAAAGTCTTTGGAAGCCTACCTCCTGAAAGAGGTTCTGAGCATGTAATTGAATTAGAAGGAGCAAAGCCTGTCATGACTACACCATACCGTTATCCAAAGAAGCAAAAAGATGAGATCGAAAAAGCCATCAAGGAGTTATTGGAGACAGGTTTCATTAGACCAAGCAAGAGTCCTTTTGCTTCTGCAGTAGTGCTGGTCAAAAAGAAAGATGGCACAATGCGTATCTGTGTTGACTACCGTGCATTGAATCAAAAGACAATCAAGAATAGATATCCTATTCCTAGGATAGACGAGCTTATTGATGAGCTCCATGGAGCTATGTTTTTCTCGAAGATTGATCTTCGTTCGGGTTACCATCAAATCAGAATGAGGGAGACAGACATAGAAAAAACAGCATTCAGATGTCACTTTGGGCATTTTGAATTCCTTGTCATGCCTTTCGGTTTGACAAACGCTCCAGCAACATTTCAATCTTGTATGAACAAGATTTTTAGACAGCAGTTGAGGAAGTTTGTGCTCATCTTCTTCGACGACATCCTCATTTTCAGTAAGTCATGGGAAGAGCACCTTAAGCATTTGGAAGAAGTGCTTAGTATTTTGGAAACAGAATGTTTGTTCGCCAAAGAATCAAAGTGTGAGTTCGAGATGACAAAACTATTATATCTTGGCCACATTATCAGTGCAAAGGGTGTGAAAGTTGATCCTGAAAAGATAAGAGCCATTCTTGATTGGCCAACTCCAAAGAATGTTTCTCATTTGAGAGGATTTTTGGGTTTATGTGGATTCTATAGAAGATTTGTGAAAGGATATTCTCATCAAGCAGCCCCTCTCACAGATCTTACAAAGAAAGGAGCTTTTCTTTGGACCAAGATGGCACAAGAAGTTTTTGATAAGTTTAAGCAAATCATGAGTACATGTCCAGTGTTGGCTCTTCCGGATTTTACAAAACCGTTTGAATTGCAATGTGATGCTTCAGGTGAAGGTGTTGGAGCTGTTCTAATGCAAGACAAACATCCCATTGTCTTCGAAAGCCGGAAGTTGAGAGGAGCAGAAAAAACTTACTCCATTTATGACAAAGAGATGCTTGCCATCATGCATGCTTTGTCTAAATTCCGTCAATATTTGGTGGGAAGTAGATTTGTTGTTAAGACTGACCACAATAGTCTTAAACATTTTATGCGCCAAAAGGATTTGAATGAAAGGCAGCAGAAGTGGGTAAGTAAGCTCCAGGCATATGACTTTGACATTGAATATGTCAAAGGGAAAAATAACATAGTGGCTGATGCCCTTTCAAGAAGGCCTCATTTGCAGTCACTTTGTGAGTTATCAGCAGATTGGAAGGAGTTAATTGTTGTTGATTATGCTAAAAATCAGTTTGCAACCAGCTTGTTTGAAGGTCATTTGGTTGATGAAAGGTATAAGTTGGTTGATGGGTTAATTTTCTATAAAGGTAGAGTCTTTTTAGTGCAAGAATCTAAGCTTAAAAAGAAGATTCTATAGTCTTTTCATGATGTTCCCCTTGCTGGTCATCAAGGCATGTTCAAGACTTACAAGCAGATTAGAGAAAGGTTTGCTTGGAAAGGGATGAAGGATGAGATAATGAACTACATAAGAGAGTGTTCTATTTGCCAAAAGAATAAGAATGAACATTCTTTTCCAGCTGGGTTGTTGCAGCCCTTGCCAATTCCAAATCAGAAATGGGAAAGCATCGCAATGGATTTCATCACTGGGTTGCCTAAGGTACAAGGACGTGATTGTATTTTTGTGGTGGTAGATAGATTGACTAAATTTTCACATTTCTATGCTATCACAACTTCTTTTACAGCAGCTCAAGTGGCTGAGTTATTCTTTAGAGAAGTTTTCCGGTTGCATGGTTTGCCTAAAACCATTGTCAGTGATAGGGACAGCAAGTTCCTAAGTGCTTTTTGGCAAGAGATCTTCAGGCTGAGTGGTACAGTGCTTACTCCAAGCACTAGTTATCATCCTCAAACAGATGGGCAATCCGAGATTGTCAACAAGTGGCTAGAGGGCTACCTTAGAAATTATGTTTCAGGGCAGCAAAGAGCTTGGATTAAGTGGCTTCATTTGGGAGAGTACTGCTACAACTCTTCCTATCATATGTCGATTAAGATGTCTCCTTTTATGGCCCTTTATGGTTATGATGCTCCTAACTTTGTAGATTTGGTGTTTGGTGATAGTAGAGCTCCACAGGCTAAGGATATGCTTCAGCAGAACCAAGACATCTTGAAATCTCTCAAGGAAAATCTGCAACAAGCTCAAAATCAGCAGAAGTTATACGCTGATCAGCAGCGTGTTGAGAGATCTTTTGAAGTTGGAGACATGGTCTACTTGAGGCTTCAGCCCTATAGACAATCTACCCTTAAGAAGAGTGGTGCAGAAAAGTTAAAGCCACGATTTTATGGTCCTTTTAAAGTCACCAAAAGGATTGGTGAAGTTGCATATGAGTTGGAGCTTCCAGCTGAAAGCAAGGTGCATAACGTCTTTCATGTGTCACGCCTCAAGAAGGCACTTGGACACAATGTTGTGGCTACTTCAGAATTACCTCCATTGGATGAGGAAGGTCAGTTGGTGTTGATTCCAGAAGAGATTCTTGATACTAGAGAACGTTCTTTGAGGAGAAGGACAATCAAGGAATACTTGGTTAGATGGAGGAATTTGCTTATTGAAGATGCCACGTGGGGAGGAGAACATATTTTGTTGCATCCATATTTTCGGTTGCTTGAGGACAAGCAATCTCGAGGAGGGCAGACGGTAATGTCCTCTTCTCATCAGTGATCTGTTCTGACACTCATCAGCCTATTCCAGAAGCCTGTAGGCTCGTTTGAGGTAAAATTAGGGTTTCCATGTTCAGAGGTTCTATGGATTTTTCAGGGATTTTACTATTTATAGTAAATTCTATTTGTGGCAGTATGCAGTTATCAGTCTTCAAGGTCTTCATTTTCAGTTGGAGCATTTAATGCAATTTAAATATGGCTTCTAAAGGTTTTATTTTGGTGAATAAAGGCTTTAATGTTATAATTTGCAGTTGACCCCTTGGCCTAGGAAAAATAACTTTAAGTTGTTCTTAAAAGGTGGTCATGAAGGGTGACGTCCTCATGAGGGATAAATTAAATATTTTAAGTCTTTTAATGCATTGGGAAAAGTGGACGCCTTTTCTTGAAGATATTCTTTTAAAAATAAAGTTTATTTGTGCCTTGATAAAGTGGATGCCATTTTGAGAAGTTAAAAGGTTCTTTTGGAAATTTGAAAAGTCATTGGTGACTATTGGAATACCTTCTTGGGATTTGAAGAGTCTTCTACTCTTCTATAAAATGTATGTTTTATTCCAACTTTGGTATCCATTATGCTTATCATATTGTTATGCTGTTGGAATGACTTCATGAATTTAGCTTCGAGGAATGCTTACCTCTTAGCATTTATCCAATTTTGTGTTTGAAAGATAACACCTAGTTGGTTTTGGGACTGCTTCTCATCCAGACTAGCAGATTGAGTTCGAATGTTGAAGAATTTTGGAGTTTTGTCAATTTTGAAGTTGCTGATGCACCTCCAGCTGAAAGTGTATTTTGTTACAGTTTTGATTAAATTTTATTCTATTCTAGGTATCTTTACTATGCACCAGACTCCATGTGACCCTTCTGCAAAGTGGCATAATTTAGTTTGGAGTTTCTGATTTTTACTTGCCAAATCGCCCCTCAAGAAGGCCGTACCATTCATGGTGCATTGGGAATTGTGCAAGAAATAAATTCTCAGTTTTTGTTGCTGTTTTTTCATCTGATTTTGGGCACCTATCTTCCAGCAGCACATTGGTTTTCGTTTCACGCAAATCGGAGGTATTTTGAGTGAGTTGTGAATATTTCTTTGAATTTCACAGTTGCTGATCAGAATTTCCAGAATCTCAGTTTTTATATCAGACTTAATTAGTTTTCTGTTTTGGCCTATTATTTCAGTTTTGGAGTGTTAAATCATTGTTGTAATTCATTCTCCTCTTCTTAGCTTCATTTTCTATCATTCTAATACTCGTATTTGCAGACTCTTGAATTGTAAGGTTGTGATTTAGTAGTACTAATCCAACCAGTGTGATTGCTGCAATTACTTGTTTAATTTCATATTTAATTACCCCTAGATGGTTTACTACCAGTGTGGAGAAAATGAACATTAGATATCTCTTTGTACCCACTCTCAAGTGGTGAATCCCCACTCTCCAGTGGATGCCCGCCGCAACGGATGAATTAGATAGTTGTAATTTCCATGGCTGGTTATCTCCATTCTTATTGTTTCAATTCTTAAAGTAATAACGCCATATGTTAGCACCTCACCCTTAGTGGGATCTTGAGTGCACATACTTGACGTTGAGTTTGTTTCATTTCAAGTTATTATTTTTAGTTTCTCCGCCATATGACAACACCTCTCCTTCCTTGGGATTGAGTGTGCATTCTTGGCATTGAGATCTTTCAAACTTGGATTTCAATTTTAATGCTAACGTTAATTCAATTGGCGAAGTGTTGATTGTGTGTGAAAATTTCAATGAAAAAATTGGTTAGCATATTTCATGAAGTCATCCATCCAATTTTATTCAAATATTTCTTAACTAGTTCAAATAGATTTTTTGATGTCAAACTCTCCTTTATTTTATGAACATAGAGTAGGTGAGGTTGGCCGACATGTTTGTGTACAATATACCCATTCATACATATCCAAAAAGTATTATCTACAATAGTAACTTCATCTAAAGATAATGCAATGAAGGTTGACTCTTTTATTTTTCTTGTAAATCTTGTTTTTCCACCTCAACAAGACAACTTTCCCATTCCTATCCATAGTTTATTGACCAATGTGTGCTAGGAAAGTTAGGAACACCCAAAAAAGATAATAAATTATTATATTCTGGATAGTTTATTATAGGACAATCTCTGGTAAAAATATGAAAAACAACACTCAAGTGAGCAGTTTTTTTCAATTGTACTCCTACCATTATCTTTCCAAATTGAGCTTCAATTGAACCTCTAGATTCAACAAACTTCACATTTCTTTGCATATTCTCATCATATTCTAGGGCATGCTTAACATGAAGACATTCTTCCTTTGATTTCCATCTTATTATTGATTTTTCCTTTCTATCTTTTATTTGTTTTTCATAAAATTTATCAATATGTTTTTTCTATAGCATCAAGTTTTAGCTGCAGCTTCATGTCCCTTTTATATTTCCAACTACAAATATTGCACTTGCATTTTGTTGGAGGTTCGTCTTTGTTTGCATTCTCCATTGGTTCAATGAATGGGTAATTTGACACCCAATCAATCTAAAAATTACTTGTCATATCCCACTCATGCCCCATTTATCATTTTGATTTTCTTTTCCCCTTCCTTGCAACAAAATCATCTATGACACCAACATTGTCATCCAGGTCAATTAAATTATTTTGACTACCTTGGGTATCCCTTGGAACATTTTTATGGAATTTTCATCCTGATTTGACTCAATTACCTCATTCCAATCTTCCTCTAAGGTATTTCCTTCTTCGTTAATATTTGGTGCAAGTGTTGATGATGTAGTTCCATCTTGATATGATAGATTGAAAACATTTCCAAATTACAACATTATGGTAACTCTATATTTTTTTTTCATTTTTATAGCCTCCCTTCACCACCTTGAGGACTCTTACTCTTGTTCTTGCTCGACATCTCTCATGAAATAAAAGCTACCAAAAAATTCCTTCTTTCTTAAGAAGGAATCATAAAATATAAATCCTTGGGTCCTAGATGTATCTCATTCCTTACTCAATATCACCTATAAGAATGAAGCAAGAATGGAAAAGGTATAAATAATCTTATAACACTATGAATAAATGATCACTTATATTTAGGTTTTCATTGACTTGCTATTTGCTAATGCAACACTGCCTATAGTTGTAAGCTTGTAACTTTCCTATGCTCTTAATCAAGAGCTCACAAGTTCATAACTGAATAAAATGTGTAAAAATAAATCAGAGTTTCAATTGTCTTTATATCAATCCATATTTGACAAATTTCACAAGATTTTTAAATGGTATAGTAAAAATTTGGTGAATCTCACATGGTTATACAATAATACATTTAAATGTTGGGTGAATCAAACCTCAAAAAAGCACATATGTTGTAATTTTCAAGGCAATTAAGGGCCTAGGATTAGCATGGAGTTATCATAGTATTGGTGAAATGGGTCCTCATACACAATTATTTTTTAATATTATTAAAAAATGTGTCCTCATACATAATTATTTTTTAATATTATTAGTGAAATGGGTCCTCATATGTAATTGTTTTTTAATTTTATTAAAAAATGGGTCCTCACACAGTGAATATTTAATGTTGATGGTGAACCGTGTCCTGATACACAATACCATTTTAATAGTATTAGCAAATATGTGGGTGATTTAATACATGCTTTCAAAGTTATAGGCGAAAATATTAATTAGACTATTGGAAACACATAGTTTTTATGGCGAAATTATTAATTACATATGCCTCATAAAATAATGATGAAAATTTGAAATACATTGGACCGATAATTCATAAAATTTGGGCTATTTGGTCACCCTGTTGGTTGCAATATATTTTCCAATTTCGAATTGTCCAATATAAACTATTCACCACTAAAAAATCTCTAACCTAATTACACATAATTTGATAATTATCACCTACTTAGGTACTTACTTTATGATGTTATACTGGATTACATGTTTTCTTGAGCTTTATCATTTTGCCTATGCTAGGGGCAACTTTATTGCACGTGTCTTGATGCTTATCTCATGTTTATGTGTTTATATACTTATTATATAGTAATTTATTTAAAACATTTATCAATTTTTATCCTCTCCTCCAATTCCTTGCATCCTTTGTATGCAATCAATTGGAAGAGGCATACATGTCACTAAGATTCCTTTGCGAGTGATGTTTTATAAGGATAGTATCACATCCAATATCATATCCAAGGGAGATTTTGCCACTTCATCCACACAATCACAATCATTTTCTAACATGTGTCCATACACTCAAAGTTTTTTCATGAAGCTATCAAAAAATTCACACCTTTTTCCACATATTCAAAATTTTGTATCACTTTTGATAATATATGGAACCTCTTACCCTTGTATATTTATTTTTGTTACTTTTGAGAAAATTAATTTTCAATGCAAGTTGCAGTTTGTGCTTATTTTAAAATGTGTGATAGAAGCTACTCATTGATTATTTTTTTGTTTTACAAGTTCTAATGGAACGTTGAAGACAAGAAGAATTCAATAATGATATGGTGATTTTACATATCTTTTTAGCATCTAAAAATATTTAATTTTACATGTTGACTACTTTTTTAATTTCACTCGCATTCACAAAATAGCTCACGAAATATCAAAGTGGTGGAAAAAAATAATAGTGAAAAATAAATACCTATGCCTTTTTCCCTTATGTTTTGGGCTCACACTTCTAGTTGGAAAAGTTGTGGTCCATATCTAACTTAACTAGAATGAATCTAGGTAGACCATATCTTCGACCGACATTTTTTTTAGTTGGAAATGCTTAGATTCACTTATGTTGATGAGTTGATTGAAAGTGTGACATAGATTTGTACTTTTACCCATCTAGATTCCAATGTGTGAAGGTTGATGAAAATAACTTGGACATAATGAGAGATCACTTCATCTTAGGCATACCACATGATTGTTAGTTGTCCTTGATTCTTTTGCTCAAAGTTACAAAACCAATCGAATAAGGGTCTGACTATGGAGAACTTGACCCTTTTGATTTGACAAATTCCTAAAAGTGTTTATGAACACTACTTGCCCTTGCATCCATTCAAACTTTATAAGACGAAAACAAACTAATTTCAGATTATTGAATATTACCATATCCTTATCATGAATTACAAGGTCATTTCTACACAATTTATTTCCACAATTGCACATGTAATTGAATCATTTCTACATGCACATATCCAATCTAACCAAATTTTAAGAATGACAGTTTAATTTATATCATTTTACTTCCAACACATCTAAAAAATAATAATTTTAAATTACAATTCAACAATTATCATTAAAAACAATAAACAATTTTTACCAACCACCAAAATTGACTAAATATTTTAATTTCTATTTATTTTCAAAATTTTGAATTCTATTATATAATTTATCATTATACTAAATTAAATTAAATAATATTACTTATTACATTTGTTAAACCTAATCAAATTTATTTTATTTCCTTACAATAAAATAAAACAAATTACGAACCCCTTCACTTAAAAGAGGGTGGTAAATGTAAATATGCTTCATAATTTTAAGATTATTTTTACGATATTAAATAGAGTAGCCTTTAATTAAAATAGGAAAAAAAGAACAAATAGCTTTTCCTTCAGCAAGCACGTTTAAGTTCTAGAGGACATACCAAACTTTGGTAATAGTTTTTTCTTTCACCAATCACATCTAAACTTTCCAACGACAAATCAATTTTTTTTAATACAAATATTTTTTTTGGCTTTTGTTTCATGCAGATATAATAAAAAGTTTTTTAACATACATAAAGATTGAAGCTGGTGTAAAGAATATAAATCAATTCAATTTTTTTTACAATACAAATTTTCTATTTATTTATTTTTGATGATGAGAAAATGAGGCTAAAAGAGATGATAGTTTTTGAAAAAGTGGTAGAATTTTTATTGAATCAAAAAGAAGTCTATCATACAAAGAAGGAAAGTTGTGTGATAGGAACACACCATCAAAAAAAACCAACCGACAAATCAACCCGCCTTATCTCAATAACAAGCCTATCTACAATAATTGGGATGTTGTCTCCCAACCATCCATCTCCAATCCCCTAAAAACGAAGACCCATTTTGACCAAAATTTAAAAATAATAATTTAATCATTTTATAATTTTTCGATGATAATTTCTTTATTTTCATCAAATATCATTAATCTTAATATTCTCTATTATTATTGTTACGATGATAACCCCTTTTTCATATTAATTTTTAAACAAATATCATAAAAACCTAGTATATGCATGCCATTCATAATTTCTAAGACAATGATTTTTAGGATATTGAAATTACTTTAAAATTATTCCTAAATAGTTTTAGAAAGCAATACTACAAATTATTTAAGGTTGACAGCAAGACATATAATAAGAGTTCTAGAAATGGACATACCAACACTTTGGTAACACTATTTTCTTTCACCAATCACAATCAATTCAACCATCACAAACCAATTTTTTTTTTCTAAATATTTTAAGCTTTCGTTCATGAGAATCTAGTTTTAACACACTTATGAGGTCAATCTAGAGTACAAATTAGCTTTGATGCCATACAAATTGTTCACCAAACATGAAGATCATGGAGGAAGAAATAGTTTTTTTTTACGTGATCGGTGATGTTGGTGTAACTCCGATACAATAGGGACGGGGGGAGACACGACCTCATGACCTCTTACCTATAAAAAAATACTTTAGCCAATCAAATTAAGTTCCTCGTCCCAAAAGATAATAGATTTAATCATTTTAATCTTCTCTAATTATTTCGATGATAATTTTCTTTATTTTTCATATTTTTTTAAACAAATATCATAAAAACCTAATATGCATATAATATATCTAAACAATGATTGATGTTGATTGTTACTTTAAACCTAAACTTTTTTATCTTAAAGCTACTACAAATTATTTAAGGTTGACATGGACATATAATAAAGTAGAAATGAACCAAAAATAATTTCTAAACCACCAAACTATTTAAGGGTGACATGGACATATAATAAAGTACAAATGAACCAAATAATATCCAAACCACCAAATTATCATTTTCTAATCCCAACCTTTTCGTTGGAATCTAGTTGTAGGTATGTTGTTTAATCTAGTACTATAAGCTTTATGCCATGGTTAGTTGTGTGTCACCAAACATGAAGTTGGAGGAAGAACAATCAAAGTTGGTGAAGAGTCACATTTGATAAACCAAATTTAAGTAAAGTTTATGCTCATTGTCATGAAATGAACATCAATATTAGTTGAAAAATATGATAAAAACAAAAGGATAATGTGGCCCATGTGGGAGTTTAAATTATTCCTAATCATATACACATCAAGTTGGTAGGAGAACAACTACTTCTCAATAGTTGCTTGCTTGATTGTCAACCCTAGCAAATGGGTGGCTTTTTCTTCAAGATAAAGGGACCTAATGAAGACAAAAATATATATGTAAATTGGTAGTCTCATAAATGGGTGTAACCAAATTACTTTAATTATGCCTTAAGGACCTAAGCAATGATATATTCTAAGAGTGTCTTCTAAGAACACAAAAATGGGATAATCAAGGCTTTTTGTTATTGTATAATAATTATGTCTTATACTTTTTATTCGTTGTTCACATTTTTATTTAAAAGGAAGTTGAATTTTTTAATAATAGTTAACACATTTGGACAACTATGACATAATAAGATTATCATATGATATGGGAAAAAGGACGCTTTCCCACATTAAAGGTTTTAGGTGTAACAATCAATCAATTAAATTTAAGAATGGTAAGAAATAAAAGAGTAAGATTAATTATTGAGAACAAATAAAAAGTTTATTTGGGTTTTGGTGTAATGTCAATTTTTTGTTTATTTGATTAATTATTATATTATGATAAAAGATTAGAAATAGAGATATAATAATAGAATAGACAATTAAAGATCATGATAGAGATGTTCTAAGATTTCTATTGTTTGGGAAATTCTTGTGTTTATGGTTTTGTTTTGGGATGAGGCAACCTTCGTGGTTTGGTCCTAGGATGAGGCCACCTACTTGACCTAGTGCGAGAACTGGGCCACCCATGCAACCTAGTTTGATTAGTGTAATCTTGTCTAAGGGTAATACAATCTCTTGAAAACACACTTGCCTCTTCTTTACATGTTCCATGAGTAAGGAGTTATGTTAAAAATCATAATAATTCCTATTGTAGGAAGTTAAAAGACATTTGACCTCTTGATAGTAGTCAATCACTATGGTCAATGCATAAAGACAACAAATATGTCAAGAAGAGATAAAATATTGATGCAACTATATTGAGATCAAGTTTGAGAATGATATAATTGTGAATGTAGATAAAATATGTTAGTAATTGATGGTTCCTAAATGACCTAGGATTATTTCCTTTGATACAAGTTTAGATATAGAAATTGAGAATTTTAGCTTGGGGGTCAATGGGATAGTGGTTGAATTCCAAAGAAAGTATGGAGTTAGGAAAAGTGAATTTAAAATCATGAGAAATAGACATATTAAATGAGATGACATGTTTTGCCTAGTCTACAGAGGCAAAATCATTAAGGAATCAATTTGATCATAAGGAAATCATGGGTGGTAGGTTTAGGGTCGGAGTTGACTAGTGTGCCAAATAAGTTTATTTGAGCATTAAGATTATGCATGTACCACATCAATGCAAGGTGGCTAAATAAAATGTTTAAACATTTTGAATATAAAAATGTCAAAAATAAAAGAAGGGTGTCTTATCATAATGATATCTATAAATGTTAAATTGAACATCCATTATACTCATAAATTTTTAGCTTTAAAACAAATTTGATTATTAAGGTACACATAAGACTAGTAGATGAATGCTTTTAAAAATATCTAAAAATAATTTAATATGTAAGTTGTATGATTGAAATGAAATATAAGATAAAGCATGTTTCCTTTGACCTATTTATGTAGTCATGGGCAGGGGGTCATTATCCAACAATGTAACATAACATAAATCACTCTTAAAATTGACAAAGTAGAATTTAAATTCTCACAACTCATAAGAAATATATAGAATAATTCTTTATTGATTTAGAGTTTGAAAATGCATTAGTATACTCTAGCATTAGGGCTTACAATCAAAATTAAGCTTTGGCCTTGAATTGCTATTATAAATAGTAATAAGCAAGTGTGCGAGTTCTCAAACACCAAGCCTACAAGAAAAAATCTATATGACACTCGCTTTGATATGGGTCTAGTCTCTAACCAATTCTATCTCAAACTCTATAACGTTCTTGGTTCTAATTGATAATCACTTTCTAGCATAGAAAGTGTTGATCCTTTATAGATAATTATAATATACTTCTCTTCTGCCAACCAAAAATATAGTACATTTCCCTATGCACATGAGATAATGATCATGGGTCTAATATATCAAATAAGTTCTTCTATGGTTTCACCTTGGAAATAGATGCCTAGTTGCTAAATATGTAAATGACCCTCTTTTTATGAGTACAACAAGACATAAGTTTTTAAACTCAATGTGGCCCTAACCTTAAACCTCCATGGGAACAATAATTCCTTAGGAAAGATTATCATTTTGCATTGGACTCAAATCTATGGCCCACAACTCCATAGGCCTTACTTAATTAGGTGTAGCAAGTCACGACTTTACATTAATGCATTAAATTAAAAAATAGATACATGGACATGCTTAGGACACCCTTAAGATGGTCTAGACAATATTTAAAGGCACTTTAATGAACTGGTGGTACCACAAAAATAATATTACTAGTTATTGGTCTATATGCTAATTAAGAAGATTGAAGTAAGAAAGAGACCCTTTTACTTCCTAGAAAGTGTGCAAGATGTTCGGGTGTAATTAACTCCACATCCCATCCTCTAACATTTTTCGTGTTGGCTATCATTATTAAGAATGGTAAGAGCTTTGATGGGTACTGAAAAGTATCCATCCCAAATTTTAATAGATTTCCTTCTCACTCCTTCAATAGCAAAGAAGTTTACCAAATAATTACCCTCATGAAGGATATGAGTAATCCTTAAGTCATCAAAAGAGTTGAGCATGCCTAAAGAATAAAAAATTAACGACTCAATAGACCAACTAGGGGGATGCAACTTATTAAGACATCTTATAATGTTTAATGAATCTCGTTCCACCCACACTTTCTTGAAGCCTTTATCATAGGAAAGTTTTATACCATTTTACTTTTTCATTGCTTCGACAATGTGATTTATTTGTAAGGAATAAAATAGTATATTTATGTTTAGTACACTTATTTATTTGGTTCATTATTTAGTTACACCACATAGCTCAATTTCCTTGGTAGATTGAGATGAAAACATCTCTCTACTAATAAGTCATCTACATGTTCTTCCACTGATGTAGATCTTTGTGTATCATTATTTCTATTTTTAACAACACATGTAGTGTGTTAGCATGTGATGTTGCTAGATCTATGCTGAAGCAATTATTTCATGAAAAAAATCACTAGCCTAGTTTGCTCATTTTGTCCTTATTAAAATATGGGCATTATAGATTTTTTTAAATTTGGGATTATTTTCTATTACTTTTTATTTTTATCTTTAATAACCATCTAGTGTTTTATTTATGCAATGAGCTATTCAGGACCCTAATATTACTTGTGCTCACATCAACACTAACATGGCTTCTCAATCCAATCAAAATAAAACATTTTCCAATTATTAGGTTGAGAACCATTTTGATGATCATGTCAAAAAAGAATATTTTGATCATGATTCACATATTATAAAAACAAGATCTTAAAATAATTATAATTTGTTGTGGATGCACTTATAAATTCCCTTGAATATCCTTAAAATTTGGCTACCATATTCCATAGAAAATAGTACACCCATTTGGCACAAATGTCCAAGTCATTGTATTAGCTCTTTGATGGCTCTTCTAATATTATATCCTGCCACCCATCATCTTCTTTTAATCCTAACCCTATAGTTACCAATTTCATGGAAATTTCCACATATATTTCTTCTTTTAGTATCACTCATACCTCTATCATCTTGGCTCCTTGCAACTCCTTCCATATTCTCTATCAATTATGTTTCTCACTAATGCCCACCTTTTGGTTATATTCTCCCTGTTATCTCTCATATAATATTATTCACACCTTCTACTTCATAGAATGCTAGTTTTCTCACCTCATCCATTGTTGGACTACTACTTCTATTTATAGTGTCATCCCTACTTCTATAGCCACCATACAATATCCCCATTTTATGTCCCACACAACTCCTCCCTCTTTATGTCCAATCCATTCTATAATATTCTTCCTCTATCCATATCCATAATGCCATCCTTCATTGTGCGCATCCTCATTATACTTCCTCCATTGTCTCAAATGCTACTAACAACATTATTATCCCTACTCCTACCATTGATCCACTATTATAAGACATGGTTGATCGTAAGAAGAAAATGAACGATATACCTAGTAACAAGGATTCCATCACATACAATCCTCCACATCATACACCACTTTATTTTTTATTTTTTTGTGTATCTATTGCCTCCTGGGTTTGTATTACCATGACTTGAGCTATGTAATGGAAAATATGATATTAATGTTAATTTGTAATTTCAATATGTATATTTAGAATTTGCAAGAGGATAAGTTACCGGGTAAGTTATTTATTAAAATAACTATAAGTGATCATTTTATTCAATGGATTTATTATTTACCCCTAGCCTACATGCATTCCTTTAATTAGTCATCCATTACTTTATTAAATATTTTCCACATCAACATAGGCTTAAAGATAAATGTGAATGATTTAAGTAGATGTACCTAAAAAAATATTGAGCTTATCAATGATTATGCTATTCATTTTCAATAATTATTTTCCAATTTAAGTGTCAATTTGATGATGATAAACTCAAAAATATGTTTCTTGAAGGACTGCTTCCTATCATTAAGAATAATATACACTTGAGTAGATTTCCTTATTTTAGAGACACTAGCACTCACTTAAAGGATCCTAAGGTTAAAATTCCTTCACCTAAACAAATCCTCATCATATTTTGCATCACAATACTTTAATTTTTTTTAAAATACTAATAAAATTTGAATGGGTAATGACCATAGGGAAACAAAAAAAATGCTTTTCATGTGTCCAATTCTTATAATTTTTCTATTTCAAAATAAAAGCTCTTAGGAAATTTAAAAATTTACAAGGAACTTTGGATGATGTTCTTCAAAGTTTATTAACCTCAAATTTTATTAACTTCCTCCTATTCATTCATTAAATCCTAAAAAAATCTAGGAATTATAATGAACAAGCATTTCATATTATCACAAAGCCAAAGAAGATTATAGTCAATCTTGGATTGAATTATAAGATACAAGGTCTAATTGATAATAATACGAATTTTTTAGAAGTATGAGGATGCTAAAGGAATTAGATTATTCCTTCATTTCCCTTATCCCAAAAAAATGGGTGTTGACTCCTTTGGTGAGCTTCGTCCTATTAGCTTGTGTAACTCAATTTATAAAATTTTCTCCAGAATAATTGTCTAGATTGCAAGTTTCCTTCCTTTAAGTTGATTTTAGCCTAGCAAAGTGGTTTTTTTAAAGGAAGGTAGATTCTACTCTTTTATTACTATACATGAGGTGTTGTACTCCCTAGACATAAGTTAAAAGGAAGGGTTTCTATTAAAACTTGGTCTTTTAAAGGCTTACGAAATGGTGAGATGGGACTTTTTGCTGAAATTTATGGATAAGTGTTTTTCACAACTACTTCCTAGACTTGATAATTTGAGATGATCTTGACCCTAAAATTTTATATCTTGATTAGTTGATCCTCATCTAGATTTTTTAACTCACAAGAGATTAGACAAGGAGACCTGATTTATCCTATTTTGTTTGTGATTATGGTGGAAGTTCTAGTAAAAAACATATCACAAACTATTTATGATAGTAGACTGGGGGTGTTTACCTTGCTTCCTCGCCCCCTGGCCTTGCATCAATAATTTATTGATGACACTATTTTAATTGATGAAGCTTTTGTTCAGGAGGCTAGATAGTTAAAATCTATCTTGCTCGACTACAAAATGACCTTTGGATAAAAATGTAGTCTACTAAAGAGTAACTTACTTTTCATGAACAATTTGATGCATAAATAAGATAAGGTTGCCTAGATTCTCTGGTGTAGAGTGGATTCTCTCCCATCAATGTATTTTGGGCTCCCACTTTTCTTTGATAAGCCCCTTGATTCATTCTAGAGTGGGTTAGTTTGTAAATTTCTTTCTAAATTGGTAGGGTGGAAAGGGATTATTCTTAGTCAAGCTTGTAAAGTTCATCTTTTAAAGACTACCTTCCAGAATTTACTTGTGTATTCTTTCATTATTTTTAAAATTCCTATGAAATTAGTAGAGAAGCTTGATCAAATTTAGAAAAATTTCTTATGGGCTAGGGTGTAAGAGACAAAACATATCCCTCTTGTGGCCTAGGATTGTGTCTATCAACCCAAGTAGAACAGTGGCTTGAGAATAAGAAATATTAGAGACTTTAATCAAGCACTTATAACAAAGGCTACTTGGAGATTGATGTTTGACAAAAAAGAGTGGTTGGAAATCATTGAAACAAAATATATTATTCATCATGGAAGTTTTTAGGCCTCTTGGGAATGTTTGAACCTTCCTCTAGGATTTTTCATTTGGAAGAATATTATGGATAGTATAAATCTTATTAAAAAGGGTGCTAAATGGAAACAAGGAAATGGTGTGTTGATTAAATTTTGGGATGACTTCTAGCTCCTTTATTTTCCTTTGTCTTTTGTTGATTGGGCTCAAGCTTTGAAAAGGGAGTGTTGTGAAATTTTGGTGTTAAGGTTGTTGATTAATTGAATTCAAGGTCTTGGAAGTAACTTTATCCTTTGTTCCCCAATGCCCCTCTTGCGGCTAAAGTTACTTGGCTGGAGTCTTTTTCTTTCTCTTGTTCATGTTCCCCTCTTTCCTAAGGAGGAATCCTTATTATAGATTCTTTCCTCTTTTGAATCCTACTTGGTTGCCTCAGGTTGCTTTATTCTTTCTAGTGGGTCCTCCCCATTTTGGGCCAAGGTTTGGATGTTGATCTTGATTCCCAAGGTGAACATTTTTTTTGGATTCTAGTTCAAAACAATATTCTTACCTTGGATAATCTGGTGGAGCATGGCTTTGGTTTCCTAAATAGGTGTAGTCTAAGTGAAGGTCATATTGAGTGTGTCCTTCACTTTTTGCTAGATTGTCCCTTCTCTTGGGGGTTTGGGGTTCCCTCTTTTTTATTTGGAATGTGAGTTGGATTTTCCCTCCTTTCTTGGAGGATTTGTGGGTCTAATGGGTGTCCCCCTCTTCAAACCCCTCTCCGAATATTTTATGGCCCCTTTAATTTTGCATTCAACCAAGGGTTTGTGGAAGAAACAAAACAATAAAATCTTTAAAGAGAATTTTTTTTTCCCTTTTCGAGTGGCCTCCAAAATTTCATTAGTTGTTAAAGATAACTTATGTGGTTCTTTTATATGGTTTGAAGCTTTTCTCTAGAGTTGAGTTTTCCCACTTTGATCTCCTTATTGTGAGAAAATAAAATTTAAACTTTGGCATTTCCTTTGACCTCTCTAGCCCTAATTCCTTGAGAGTTAGATTTGTTTGGAACCCCCTGCCCCCATGTCAAGTGGATTAAATATAACTTTGATGGGGCTTCTAAGGGTAACCCTGATTCGACTAGGGGTGGGGGTGCTTTGGAAGATGAGAGAGGTCACTTGATTATTATTTTTTCTTCTCCTCTTGGATCCAATCTAACCATTTTTTTGAAGCTATTGTTGCCTTTAATATTATAAAACTTGCTTAATCCATAGGGTTTCCTAACATCATTTATGAAGGGTATTTGTTGAATGTAATCCATTTCCTAAAGGGGGTTCATAAGCATTTGTGTTTGATTGATAACCTTATTAGTGACTCCATCCAAATTTCTCATGGCTTCATTAGTAGTGATTTATAACATATGTACTGTTAGGGGAATTGCTTGGTTGACTCACTTGCTAACCTTGGTTTCACACTTGATCAAATAAATATTTGGGAAGATGTGACGTTCCTTACCATGAGTGTAAATTTATGTCAATTGAATGTCGATAGAATGGTGAGAGGCGACTTTCATCGTACAAGAAATTATGCTTAGATGAGTGGATTTAATGCTTACTAATCATGACTTCTAGTTGGTTTCAAGGGATTTGGTACTATTTATAGCTAAATTTTTACTATGAGGAAAATGATAAGGGTTTAAAAGATATGGAAACCTTACAAATAGTAGTGAACATAAGTGATAATAGTGATCAAAATATGGGAGGTGACAAAAATAGAGTTGAACGACTTAATTATGAGGTTGTTTGTCAGAATCACAATGTTTGGAAGATTTTGATGGAGGTAGGGTCAACCCATTTTATGGAGAGTTTGCATGGTTATTATCCTAAGGTCTCCACTAACTTTACCAAGGCATGAAAAATAAGAAAGTGTCTAAGTTTGGTTAGGATTGTAGCATCAATGAGGACCTCATTTCTCATGTTATGGGGCTCTAGCTATTGGTAGAAAATTGTATAGAGACTAAAAATTTGGGGATGAAGAAATGAAACTATTTTTTAAGGGAAATGAGAGAGAAATTCATAAAATTTCACTTTGGATACAAAAGGACCTCACTCAAGTCAGTCTAGGATTTTGTGGTAGAAGCTATCATGATGTATACCATCGTGGATGTGAGATATAAGTCTATTTATGGTTATCATTTTGTGCTTTTAAATCAATGTGTCTTTCCCTTTTTATTTGTTGGTTTATTTGGAGAATTCATTAGACTCTAGGAAGGAACCAAATATGATGCTAACTCACCAAGGTCATATGTTGATTTTGGTGAATTACATGAAAACCAACACTCCTAGAAAGGTGGTTAGTCATAAGCCCATGGTTACCCTTCCCATGATAACATTACTAGTGGTTCTTTTGAGTCCCTAAAGGAGGACACTAATTTGGAGGAGGATGATGGTAATGAGGAAGGGGATGAGGAGGAGATTCAATTCATGAATTTTGAGGCCTTCCTCAAACTTGTATTACAATGAAATTTAGGAAATATCTACAACTGTGTAGAGAAAAAAGAGTTTTGATGTAGAAGGCCCCTATCTCTTCTCTGTGACTAGAGCCAAAAGGAAGGAAAGAGCCCTAGGAATTATGGGTGGTGATATTGATGAGGATTTAGAAGAGGATGTCCAAAGGGAGAAGAGACTCAAACAAAAAACCTCAACCTCTTAAAAAATCAAAAGGAAAATGTTGTCTCAGGGTCGATTGAGGGTGTTATTGGGGAGGAGATGAATATGGAAAAAGAGGTTGGTAGTGTTGAGGGCTTTGTGCAGGGTATTAAAGTTGATGAGGGACCCATTTCCCTAAGTTTGAAATGGGATGGTAAGGTTAAAGTTGTGGAAACTATGCTTGGTATCCCTTTCCCCACCATTTTTTACCCTACATCGAATGTGGGGGATGAATTTATTAAGATGGTCTTCATGAATTCCAATCAGAAGTAGTTGGCATAGGTGTTGGGAATGATGAGGGAAGTTTTGGATTCACAAAATTTAAGGACCAAATGGTTTTCTATTGAGATTAATTTCTTGAATATTAGGTTGGATAACATGTACAATAAATTTTGTGGCCAAATAAATGTTACCAAGGAATAAGATGGGACCATCCTTTAGGGATGGGTGTAACGCCCTGCTAAGGGACCCAATGGATCAACAAAAATGTCCACAAATAACATGCCAACAATTTAAAAAATAAATCTAAAGTGGCACTAACTAATGCAACTTAACAATTAACATAGATAACATCATTATATTAGCTTCACATCATCATTTCCATTATGACCTAAAAGTAACATTAACCATTTAACCTTTTACACACTAGTCCACCATGATATCCTAACGCCGTTACTATGACACAACTACTCTAAACTGAGCCTATAACAATGCATAATATACATTAAGAATACATCCACTCAATCATATGAACATGAATGAAAATTAAATCTCAACTGTCATTTTACATATGCCAACATGAATTTAAATATAATTAAATCTCATCTAACCCTATGCCAATATGAACCTAATCTTAGTCAATGCCATGAGATAGGTACATAAAGATACATCACATCCACTAATAAATTATGCTCAAATGCATCATAAATACAAAATTCCTATGTTAACCTTTCCATTACATAATAAACAACAATAAATACATCTTCAAGATTAAATCAATTCATTTACATTTCCTTTACAAGAATGCTACAATGTACAATATTCATTCATCTGAAAGGTACATATATATAAAATACATATTGGACATAATTTACTTAGAAATATTATTTGCACCATAAAACTAGCTCTGGAATGAAGTGGAAGGAAAGACTCTCCATGTTGCACACTAATTGTACCACCTAAACCCCAATGGATGGTTGGAAAATACCACCCTACCATGTGGAACTTTGAGTCCCACTCCCTCCATGCTAGAAGACAACATTAGGCCCCACACACAAGCAAGCAACAAAAATAACAAGTGGCTGACACGAAACATCTAGAGGAGACTCCCTAAAACAAGAATCAACCAGAAAACACAAGGACTTTCACAAAGACTTTCAAATACTTCCAGAGGTCCAACACATAACACAAACAGATAGAAAACCAAAAAGTGGATCATTATGCCACAACACATACAATGAGGCACATTACATCATTTTCACAATCCTATAAAATGATAGCCAACTTTAAGTTCTCTTTCAGAACAGTCCATAATCAGGACCGACAATGCATAACCTTGGTACAATTGATCCTTACATAGTACAAAAGCCTCAACACAAGATTTCACAAATAGGAAGGGATTGTCAACATACAGACAGTAAAAAAATTCAAGCACATATGATACAACACAATATAGATCAAAGGATAGAGCTATATCCTTCTATATAGCCTTCAAAACTGAACTAAATCCCTCTTGAGAACAGTCAAGTCTGCCGCACATAAAATAGTCAAATCAACTCGAAATCCAAAACCGTCAAAAACCCATTTCAGATTTGACCCTTGACTACTCATCTACGTGGTTATAATTGACCAAAAATGACTCAAAAACTCACAAAATGCAAAATAATCAAGTGGCTCCCTTAAAAGCCTCTTTTCAGCATACCTGATTACAACCAAATGAAAAAATAAGGAACCCAACAACCAAATTTTTTCTAGATTATCAAAAACATTAAAACCTCAATTAATTTAACCCTTTTCAAATGCCTATAAATCTAAAATGCATAAATTAACAAAATCAAGAAAATTCCTACCTCAATTTTGAAGAACAATGATGAAAAAGAAGTTGAAACCCTGAAAAATCCTCCAAGCTCAAATCACCAATAAAAACCCATGATCAGAAGCCAAAGTATCCATTCAAAAAAACAACAATAAATTCTCATGAATTCACAACCAAAAATCCAAACCACCCTTTTCAAATCTCGTCTCAAATCGCTCAAAATCTCATCAAAAACATCAAAATTTATCACAATTCTTTCAACTTTCAAAACTCCCAAATTGCAACCACTCTCACACCAAGAAACATTCTTTCTTCACCATATCACAACTATTTCATCCCAATTCCCATTTCCACACTCAACTTCCCACTAAAATAGAAACCCAAAAATGAGACTTCCCATAAACAAGAGTCTCCAAAAGTAATTAATAAATTAACTTTAAATTCCATTTCTCCAAACAATAGTAAAATAAACATTATTCAATAAACAATAATCAAATACCAAATAATCAATAAACAAAACACATAATAATAAACAATAATTAAATAACCATTCCCCAAAATAATAGTATAATAGTATACGCATAATAACATTATGACTTATTAACATAATCTCATGACAATATTAAATCACCCCCTTAGAATAAATAATAATAATAATAATCAATACCCACTCACACCAATAATGATAATATATAATAACATAACAACACATTAACATAAATAAATATATCACTTATGAATAATATTAAATCACACCTCAAACACATTAATAACAATTATAATAACAACTAACATGATCAACCCAATATCAATCTTCACTCAAATAATCCACAATCCAAGGCTAGGCATAAACCGCAAAATAAATTCTCACATGAAAGAGACATTCACATCAAAGCATAAATAACACTAATCACAATAATAACAACTCGGCTAACCACAAGACTTAGCACCATCTAGTTGGGATCCAAAACCAAGGCTAGCCACTAGAATCAAAGAATCACATATCCCATAAGAAACATTCACATAAATGCAACACTCCAACTATAAGGTATAGGTGATCGGGCATTGTCTCATGACAACCCATAAATGTCAACACATTCTTAATCAATTGTCCCTAATTAAGGACAATGGTTAGGGTTAAGGTATATTTGGGCCTAGATGTTATCTCCTCGACCACCATTGGGATTAGAGGCACACTTAGACCTGCTTATTCAGGTGGAGACGTAGCCTAGTACTTGTTCACTCAAACATACAAGTTAGAGCACATGTGCATAATAGCTGAAGCACTAAGAAAGGAACTCTAGCAACCGTATCTCATTCCTATATGTCCCCCATACGTCCAATGGTACGATGCCTCCCTTTTCTCCTAACCTAAAAACATACTATTGCATCACCTAACTATCCAAATACATCTCTGCATAGCAATAATAACATGACAATATACATCATAGTCGCTAAAGCACTAATAGAAGCTCATGTCCCATCTGCAACCACAACACTTGAACACAAGTTAGTACATCTTCATGACAATAAAGATAATCATAATCAAAATCATAATGACATGTCAACACAATAATAATATATTAGAATCAAGTGAAAACCCTAAAGGTAACCAAAGCACTCCCATCACATCAATATGTCCATAGCATGCATCCTAGTAATGGTCATGTATGAACACACACACATCATGATAAACCTATCCTTAAACATATATAATAAGTACTATCCTAATCTTCACACATAGTCCATAAATTCATAATATAAAACATCAACTTCTTAACATCATTAGCACATACCTTTAAATATTCCTATTATTTTACCTTCATCTCCAAGTTCCAAAGCCAATCTACCTACACATCCATGGTGAGAATGGAGGGGCACTACAATGGGATCATCCTTTAGGGATGGGACCATCCTTTAGTGATAGGATGCCTTCTAGAAAATTAAGCAATTTGAGTAGGATTTGACCAAACTAAAGACCATGGTGCTAGTTACAAAGAATGAGAATAAGGAAAAAATGATAGATTCACCTCCCTGGAAAAATGTCAACCTATAAAAGGGAATTTGGAGAAAATTCAGGTGGGTCAATGTACTATAAGGAACAGTGCTATGGGGATCAAGATTCTAATGGACAAGATGAAAGAGCCCCAAGAGGGGCAGATCAAGTAGGACATGGATGCTACAACTAGACCTAGTATGAGGAAAAGGGAAAACATGAATAAATTGTTTGTATATGAAAAGAATGACCTCATCAAGCTTATGAAGCTTCAACAAGAATTCTATGTGCAAGATTTGGAATCAACTGATACCTTGAAGCAACTTTAAGTGCTTTTATTAGTGTTTATTATTTTTGGCATTATCTTCTCTAAGTTGGTGGTTCACTTTGTGAATATTTTGGTGTTCTTTAACTGAGTGTTTGATGTTTTTATAATTTTATGTAATAGGGTTTGTGGGGCCCTTCAAAACCTAATTTTCCTTAATAAAAAATAAATCATATTCAAGTCTTTAATGATAATGGAAATCATTGGGTTACTCATCCAAATAAAAATTTGTAAATTTATACCAACCATTCCCTAGCCACACTAACAATGTCAAGACAGAAGATTTATTTTCTATAGGCCATAATACTTTAGTTGATCATTATACTTATTTATGCAATACATTTCATATAGATACTTTGTGGGAATGATACTTTCTCAAGATACATATTATTCCTCATGTGGTACTCTAATGTTCACAATTTTCAATGAGGAGATGCCATGCAATTCTCAGTATGGTCCATTGTATGTGTTAAATTAAATATAACATGCCATCAATGGTGACATCCTTATTGATGCTACCAAATAAATATAACATATGTATTGGAGAATTCCTAGTTTCTAAATGTTTGAATCCAAATACCTATGTCCATTCATAAATCTCCTTAAAAATGACTAATGGATTATTGATCCACACTTTGGGTTGTGTTATATTACCTCTTAAGGATGGACCTAAGGAGTACACATATTATTTCATGTCATTCCTCCTTCCAATATTTTTTTGTATTACTTGGTAGACTTTGTTTAGAATACTTGAGATTCATACCTTCAATTGTGTATTAATGTATACATTTTGTTTATGAAGGCATAGGTAAAAATTACACAATATTTGTATAACCCTATTGTAGAGTTGAGACATTTCACATTGAACACATATATTCCCACTCCCAAAGAACCTCCATATGAAATTGAAAAAGATATCCATGAAGCATATACAGGAAAATTAGAAGCACAAAAGAAACATAAAGAATAAAATATGGTAAAAAATTTAAATAATCATACAAATTATTCATTCCATCAAAGAAGGATAAATAATAGTAAAAAAGTTAGTGTTTCATGCTACTATATGGATTCCAAAAAGGAATGTTGTGATGCAACAAATGCAAGTTTTTCAACAAAACCACTTGAAAAGGATTCAATAAAAGAGGAAAAAGAAAGAAACACTTAAAAGGGTGATCCCACAATAATGGGTTACACTTTTTGGCCAAACTTGACATTGAAATCAACATTTTTCACCAAAACTTCATTTTCACACACCTAGAGCAGCTAAACCATTAAGAATTTGAAGATGAAGCAAACTAGTGATTTGTGAGATTTTGTGTGTAGATTCTAATTATATATATTTTTAAAAAATTGTGAATGTTTTTATGTAATTTTTAATAACTTATTTTTCTATTAAACAACATTTTTAAAAAGTGATGTTTACTTTGTACCACATAACTTTTTTTATAGAAATGATACAATTCTAATTTTAAAATATAGATTTGTCACACCAATATCTAGGGCATGGATATTTTTTCATAATTTTTTGCTGCATAATTTTTTTATTAATTTTCTAAGTCAGAGTAATTATAATTTGGCAAGAGGTGTACTATGTAATGCATACCTTTTTTTGTATTAATTGGAATTAACTTATTCTTTTTTTGTTGGAATAAGGACATCAATACCTAGGGGACATGTATTTTTTAGAATTTGTTTTCTCTATTTTCCTATTTTTTCATATGTGGGAAATAAAAACCTTGATGTTCATTGAAAAACCTACATTCACAAGAAATAAAAAATAAATATAATAATCAAATTAAATATATTTAAAATTATACTTTTTGGGAAGCTTATAATAAGGGTTACATACTTACAAAACATAAATTTTAAATCAATTCATTTGATCCCCAAAAGGTAAATCAAAAATGGTTTTTATCAACATTTTGATAGGTGTAGAGGAGACTCCATTATATGTATGGTTTAAAACTAGTAAGGTTCTATCCAAGGGGGTTTGATATAAGGGGGTTTGATCAAACCATATTTAATTAAAATCCTTTAAATGAAATCTTTCTAGGCTTAAATCATTATATTTTCTAAAAATATGCGATTTCAAGCAAAAATCAAGATGTCCCAGAAAGTGTAACCCATTGTTGTGGTAGCACCCAAAAGTATTTTTCATAGTGTGTTTACAAATAGTATAAATTCCTATTGAGAAGTAACACATGTGATTGAAAAATCAAGTCATGCAATGCAAGTGGAAAAATATGATGAAACATTTTAGGAAGAGGATGATATCTTAGAGGCAAATCTTACTAACCATGTGCCATGATATATTAAGCACTTCTATATCTATATACCTATATACATTTTTTTATACAGTATATTTTACATGCATCCTTACACTTTGGTCTTTTATTTATGCCTTATTTGTTTTGTTTCTCTTATTATCATTCCAACTTCTATATTATGATTATTATGTTTTTTCTATTCTCATTTCACCTTTTATTTTGTGATTTATGCTTTATTTTCCTCACTTGAGATTATCTTACATATGTCATTCTTATGTTTAACACTTATATTTTATTTATGGATTTTTACTTTTTTTTCTTTATTCATTTTCATATTTCTCCACATAACTTATATTTTGATTCATTACTTTTGGTTGCTCACTTGTTTGTTGTTTACATATAAATATGATCTCATGTTTTCATGATCCATGGCATCTTTATACTACATACTTACGATACGTCTTATGTGTGATGATCACTATGTTTTCTATATTTACCTTTATCATGACCTATATTTACTTATATTATTTTTACCATGCATACTCACTTATGAATTCATGTTTATCATTAAATCAATACCCATTCTTTCATGATTAGATTATTATTCTCTATGATATTTATCATGCTTTATCTTCTAATCACACATTTGAAACCTTTGTAATGATATTAACTTGCATATACCATTGATGCTTTATGATCCTTATCTTACCTTTACCGCCATCTCCAACTTGTGATTTTTCCTATATTGGGGGCAATAATCTTTACATGTGCTTTCATAAGTTTATATTCAACTTATGTTAGCTTACATGTTTATATATTTATTCTGCTTCTATTGAAGGCAATAATCTTTACATGTTCTTTCACACTTATATTCAAATTATGTTACCTTACATGTTTATCTATTTATTCAATCATATTTTTTATATGCTTGCATGATCCTTATCTAGCACTTAGGTCCATCCTTCCTTTACGATTTTCCTATATCGAGGGCAACATTATACTTTAATGCTTATCACCAATTTATGATATTACATACCTATTCTATGATAATATATCTTTACATGATATATGCACTTACATGCTCACATTAATTTTTTGTTTTCTCCTCTCCTTTAATTCCTTGCATACTTTGTATGCAATCAATTGAAGGGGACAAATATTATAACTAACACTTTTATGGTCAATATTTTAAATAATATTTTGTATCTAGATTGAATTTGATATATTTACATGCCTACATTACATGGAGTCATATTACATTATATGAATGCATTTCCATATGGCATAAAGTATTAGTTGCATTGCCACATTATTTGGATCTTTATCACATGGTCGCACCATGCATACCCATTTCACATTACTATATTTTCTAGATTAAATTTTCATCACTTTCTATACATGTGAAATTTCCAGTATCTTCTCCCTTCTTTTCATTTTTTTGTAGAGAATTATTGTATGGTCCCATGGGGGGGCTTGGGCTTCTATTTTCATGGAGCGGGAGGTCCCATGGGAAAAAATAAATTATGCTACAGGATTAATTGGAATCTTTTCCAGAAAAATAGGAGCCTTTACCTTTTAGGAATGAATATTTCAACTGGTGAAATTGGGTGGGGCTAGAAATTGCCCCTACAGCTTAGGAGTTTTTTATGCCTCTTGTCTCTCATCTAAAATTTTTAATTATTATTAGAAAATAAAAATGAGAGAATTTTCATTTATTTTTTATTTTTTATCAAAGCACTACTTCATTCCTTAAATTTTGGAGCTTAAAATTTTAAGTAGAATTGCAAGATTAAATCCATGGGACCAAGAACTTTAAAATATTCCTAAAAAAGCTAAGCAACATAAGCTAAGACTTTTAAGGAAGTCCCCCTCCATGGGACCCTACCCTTAGAGAAGCTTATGGTTGGTGCTTGTTTTGGTGGCATACATAATTCATTGTGTGCTTTTTTTTTGTTTTTGTAGGTTTAGACATAACACTCATACTAGAGAGCATACATGAAGACTCAAGAATGATTTATTACTTTATATATCCTATATTATTTATGAGTGTTTCACTATTTACTTTTCATGTTGATTAATAATATCTCTATGCTTTGAAATTGTTATGTCCCTAACCCTTAGTGTGTATTATGTTATGAGTACTTGGCTTGTGGCTATATTTAGATTTTTCTCAACTTAGGTGGTATCCAAGGCATAAGTATGGTGTATATATGAGGTATATGTTAGTTATTATCGACATGATGAGTGTTGAGTTCTTATTGAAGAATATTGGAGGCATCCCCCTCAAAGTGGATTAGGAGGCCACCCTTTCAAAGTGGCATATTATTGTCAAATATTTTTCTAGCATCTTTACTATTATCTTATTTATAATGAAATTTATTTCATTACAAGTGGTGTTAGGGTAGGTGCAAGAAGTTTGGTTCACAAAATGTTAAAAAAGTGGAAGTGTCTTTCCAATTTTTAAAATTTGTCACACTTGGACTAAAAATTTGAAGCACTTACACATAGAATATTAAAATATCTAGTGATATGAACTATATTATTTTGAGTCTAGTCTTCAAATATGTAGTTTATTCTAACACCCAAAATATACAAATTAACTTTTAGTAGGAGTGCATAAAAACCACTTTTAAAAGTCACTTTAGGACCATACTATGCGCGTGTATGACCATCATAATTTGACCTAAATAAAAGTATTTTTATAATTCCTTTTGGAGAAAGATGTGTATTATACCAAATATTGATGAAAATATTTTTATAATTTATTTTTAAATATATATTTTTAATTAATTTTTATTGGCCCTAATTGTTGTTTTGAAAACCCCTCGTGTACATCCACCATAATTTGAGCTAAACTAATAATTTTTTGAATGTTTTATTTTATTTTATAAATAATTTTTTTATATTGATGTCATATAATTATTTTTATAAGAAACTTTAAAAAATAAAAGTTATTAAAAATGCGAAAACTTGACATATCAAGTTTATTGGCCAATTTCCTTAGAAATTAATTAAAAAATAGAAAAAAACTATCAAATAATAAAAATATTTATATATTTGAAAACTATACATTGTCACCTATAATGGGTTTTAATTTCATAAAAAAATTGGAAAAAAAGTCGTCAGTCATATTGCCAAAGTTAGTTTTTTCTCTTGGCATTACTATGACCTTGTACTTGCAGGTCCAAGACTAAGGGTTGGGTTACCATGCCTTTCTCAATCCTAAAACCAAATTAAAAGGTGGGCCAACATTTCATTTTTTTAAGAATGGGTACTCGTTCTATTTTACGAATGAGAAATAATAAATAAATTAGGAATGACTACCTATTCTATTTTTAGAATGGGTACCCATTTCAAAGTGAGTACCCGTTCTATTTTTAGAATGGGTACCCATTTTAAAGCAGGCACTTGTTCCTAATTTATAATTTATTTCCCATTTTAGGTAAATATATAATATCACTATAATTCTGCAACTTGTTATTTTATGAGTATGGTCCAACATCAATATTTTCTTATTTTTTATTCATAGTTGTCTTGTGTAATGTCTTGGCATACCATATTCTATTAAATTTTTGAAAGGATTCAATCATAAGAACCATTTTGAAGTGGAATCAAGTACATGGGATATTTTCAAGAGGAATAAAAAGAGAGGATTTTTGTTATTCACATCTACTTGTACTTCAAAATTTATGGAACAAAGGATCTACATCTAGTTGTACTTCAAATTTTCAAAGAGGTTTCAATCTAAAAATGGGTTAAATATCATTTGTTATTTTTATCAAGAGGGCTTGGTAATAATGGGATCAAAATATCAAAGAAAAATATAGGAAGCTCATGAAACCTAAAGAAATTGAAGCAAATAGAGAGGAGGAAAATGACAAAGAGAGAGAAGATCAATGATTAAAGAAATGAAGAATATTGAAGCATATAATTCTATGCCTATATTGAAGAGAAGAACATTCAAGAGACCATGAAGGATGGGATAAATTTAGATGATGCAAATGTGGAAATGGTGAATATGGAAGAAAATGCGACTATAAAAATAAATTTAGGTATGTCTTCAAATCCACCTTTCAATGATATGAAAAATATGACTATAGAAACAAATCCAAGTATGTCTTCAAATCCATCTTTCAATGATATGGAAAATGTGAGTATAAAAACAAATTCAGGTATGTCTTCAAACTCACATTTTGATGATATTGATATTAGTTATTTTTAAGAAGATGGATATTCCAATAGTGATATCAATTCTACTATTGAAAAAATAAAATAAAAAATGAGAATGAAAATCCTTGTATGAATGAAAATGAAAATGTTTTTTTTTTAATTGAAAGAAATGTCTTAGATAATCTTCCTGGTAAATTTTTTGGAGACAAATGAGAACCCATGCAAATAGATTATATAAATTATTTTTTTATAAAAAAGTATATAATTTCAATGTCAACTCATGATATAATTGGTGAAAATGTGGAAAATGCAAAAAGTGATGAAAAAGTTAGGTATTTTTTAAAACCTAAAAATAAAGATGAATTAATGAAACAAATTATATCTAGAGTTGCTAATGCTATTGATTCCATTAGAAAAAGAGTTAATCTAAAGATAAGAATGCAACACAACGAACTATAACTAATTCTTTATTTAATAAATCAACTTCAAATAAAAGAATGTTCAATAAGATTAAGGAATTTATAAATATAAATCCTAAAACTTTGATAAGAGAAACAAAGTGAAGATAAGCAAGGAGGATGAAGCTTTCTTTTGGTGGTTCGACATTTTTTCAAAATTCTGTGAAGGCAAGAAATGTTGGTTCTTCCCTTGGTGGTAATGGCGGTAGGTATGAGGCTGTTGTTGTTGATGGTGCAGAACTGCAAGCTTGCAATGGTGCTGTTGGTAATGATGGTGGGTCCTATTTTTTGTCTTTTGTTCCAAAATCTTTTGGTTTTAGGGACGATCTTCATTCCAAGCCTTGTGTGGGGGCCATTCCAAGTCCTCATAATGTGAGCCTATCCTCTTCTCTGCGTCTAAAGATTCCTGTGAATGTTGCTGCCGAAGAAGGAAAAAATCATGTGGGGGTCCTTTCAAAGGGACCCAGTTGGTCTAATCTTTTTAGGGCTAAGCCTAAAGGGAAGAGTACTTCTTTGTCGGTTAGATTTTTTGTGAATTTGACTACTGGGGAATACTCCGTGTCTATTCCTGATTACATCATTGAGAAACATTCGGAGTCAATGGACTTATCTTTGGTGGGAAAGTTTATGGGTCCTCGCTCGAATGTTGAGTTGGTTCGTAATCTTGTTTCCAAGAGATGGAGGACGAAAGGTCAGGTGGATATGGTTGTAATGGCTAAGGGATTCTTTTCATTCTCCTTTACCTATGATGAGGACATAGTGAGTGTTCTTACCAGTGGGTCGTGGATGATTGGTAAGTCCTCGCTAGTCCTAAAAAAGTGGTAGGTTGGTTTCAGCCCCAGTTCTTGTTCTTTTTCCTCTGCCCCTATTTGGGTAAGGCTTCCAACTCTACTCTTGGAGTTTGGGGATGAACAAGTGTTTGTTGGTATTGCTAACATGTTTGGTAAAATTCTCTGCATAGAACAGATGACTGCCTCTTGGAAGAGGTTGGTTTATGCATGTTTCTATGTGATAGTAGACCAATTTGTAGATCTGCTTGAGAAGGTGTTGGTTAATTCCAAGATAGGTGGTTGGAATCAAGCAATTGAATATGAATATATTCCTTTTGCTTGTTTTCACTGTAAGAAGGTTGGTCACTGGGCCAAGAAATTCCCCTCTAGGCCGCCTAAACCTGCTCATGCCCAACCTCTTATGGAATGGAAGGAGAAGTAGAAATCATATGAGGGACTTTGCGTGGAGGAGGGAAGAGTTGCTCTGAATAAGCTTATCCTGGGTGAGGAGGATAAGGAAAATACCTCGTGTAAGGAGGTTGGGGTTTTGGGGGGTGAGATTGTTGGTGTGGTCTTTCCTTAGAATTTCGACGTTAAGGATCAGGCCCCTTTAAGGGATGCACAGGCTTTGGAGATGGGGAGTTGATAACTAATGAGGAGGTTTTTCCTTCTATTGATGTTGAGGTTTCTAGAAATGTTGAGGCCGTGTGTTTAGTGTTGAAGGAGTCCTCTGTGGTTATGGCATCTCCCATTACATCTAATGTGGGGGCGGTTGGTAAGGAGTTGGAATCTTTGATGTTGAAGGAGCCTTCTGGGGCTATTGTGTCACCTATTATTTCAATACGATGCTTAACACTTTTGTCAATGGGAATGAGTTGGGGGGCTCTCTATAAAACATTGTGCGAGATGTGTCCTAAGGGAGCATATTAGAATCCCCCATGAAGATTCTCTCATGGAAGATCAGAGGGTTGAACAACCCTCATAAGTAGGATCTCCTTGCTAACCTGGAGAGGTATCATAAACCAGATGTTATTTTGATTCAAGAAACTAAAATGACTATTGAAAGGCTGGAGTGTTTAAAGAAAAGGTTCTTTAAGGAGTGTGGCCTCCATGGTTTTGATGCAAATAGTGCTTCAGGGGGTGTGGCCACTTTTTGGAATATGAATGTTGTGGTTGGAAAGGCCATCTTTGGGGTTCCTAACCACATTGCTACCTCCTTTCACCACATTAGGGATGATTTTTCTTGGGTTACATCTAATACCTATGCTCCTAATGTCAAGAGTGCTCATAAGAGGTTCTGGGGGAATCTAAGCTCCTTCAAAGTTGATTTCCCCTCTTATCACTATATTTTCATGGGTGATTTTAACATACCTTTGTGCAATGTAGATAAAATGGGTGGATCTCAGGTGGATGATGAGAGTAGATTTGATTTGATGTCTTTTATTAATGATAATTCCTTGTTTGATGTCGATCTCCATGGGGCTTCCTACACTTCATCGAATCAAAGGATTGGTGATGCATTGATTCAGGTTAAGTTGGATAGGGCCCTCCTTTCGCCTGAGTGGATGGTTCATTTTTCTTGCTCCCTTTCTGTTCTCACAAGGTTGGGGTCAGATCACTTCCCCATTTCTTATTTGTTGAGGTGGTTGGTCAAAGGCGTTCTTTCCCCTTCAAGTTTGAGAAGATGTGGACATCTCATTTAGATTTTAAGGTCAACCTTGCTTGTTGGTGGGATATTCAGGTTGATGGGACGACTATGTATAGAATTGCTAAGAAGCTGGCTGTGGTGAAGACTAATGTGAGGAATTGGAATAAGGCTTCCTTTGGTCACATTTTCTAGAAGTCTCGTATCAAGGTGGATCTTGATCTTGTGCAATAGAATATTCAAGCGTTGAGCTATAATGCGAATCTGGCGAATGAAGAGAGTGTGTTTTTGTCCCAAATCCATATTATTTTTGCCAGGGAGGAGGAGTTCTGGAAGTAGAGGTTGCGTGTGGTGTGGCTCAATTATGGTGACAAGAATACTAAATTCTTTCATATTACCACTTTAAAGCATTAATCCTCCAATCATATTAAGTGTATTCGTCAGGATGGTGGGTTGATTGAGAATGATGAGGAGATCCATTGGGTGGCTACTTCCTACTTTTCTAATCTCTTGTTTGATGATTTTGTCCTGTCCATGGAGGCTCAAGATCAGGTGTTGGATGTAATTCCTAGAATTGTGACGAATGATCTTAATTACATGTTGTGTGGCATCCCTTCGACATAGGAAGTCAAGAAAGATTTTTTTTATTTTGTTGGGAACAAAGCACCCGGGCTTGATGGTTTCCCCATATTCTTCTTCCAAGAATTATGGAAAATCATTTCCAAGGATGTGGTGGATGCTACTAAGGAGTTTTTTGGTAGCCGTAATTTGCTGAAGGAATTAAATTCAACTTTCATCATGCTGATCCTGAAAATTCTTGGTGCATCAACCTTTAATGATTTCAGACCAATCAACCTTTCCAATTCTATTTACAAGATTTTCTCCAAGGTTCTGGCCTTAAGGTTGCAAAGGATTCTTCCTCTAATTATTTCTCCGCATCAAAGTGGCTTTGTTTCTGGTAGGAAAATTCTTGACCCTATTATTACTGTGCATGAAAACATTTATTCACTGATGGTTAATAAAAGGGTTGGTTTTTTTTTAAAGCTTAACCTTGTGAAAGCTTATGATCATGTTAATTGCCCATTTTTGTTTAAGATCCTTTCTACTTTTGGTTTCTCTGATAACTTTGTTAAGTTGATTTAGAGCCTCACCTCAACGGTGTCCTTTTCAGTGTTGGTTAACGACTCCCCTTCAGATTTCTTTAAGAGCTCAAGGTGTGTGAGATATGGTTATCCAATTTTTCCCATCCTCTTCATAATTTTGGTAGAATCTCTGGGTAGATCCTTGTAGTAGAAAGTCTCTTTGGGATCTTTAAAGGGTATGAGGCCTACTTCTTCTTCTCCTCCCTGTTCACATCAACAATTTGTTGATGATACGTTGACTATGGGTGAGGCATTTATTGCAGAAGCCAAGACAATCAAATTGACCCTTCAAAAGTATGAGGTGGCTTCGGGGCAACTGGTGAGTCTTCCCAAGAGTACACTCTTTTTCCTCAACACCCCAGAAAGAAGGATGCAAAGAATTGTTGGTATTCTTCAATGTGCGGTTGGCACTATTCCTTCCACCTATCTTAGTTTTCCTCTTGGAGCTAATTCAACACCTGATTTCTTTTGGAATGGGTTGATTGACAAGTGTAATTCTAAGTTGGTTGGTTGGAAAGGTGCTTTGCTCAGTCAGGTTGGAAAACTGGTGTTGATTAAGTCCACATTGCAGAATCTTCCGGTGTATTCCCTTAGCCCTTTTCAGATGCCTCAAAAATTTTGGGAAAAGATTGAAAGTATTCAAAAAAGGTTTCTTTGGTTTGGTGTAGAGGAAAACAAGATATTGAGCCTAGTGTCATGGGAGGAGGTGTGTTGCTCGAAAATACAAGGTGGTTTGGGTTTGCACAAGATTAAAATCTTTAACTCGACCCTTGTTGCTAAACCATTGTTGTTTTTCCTCCATGGTGAGAAGGACTGGTCAGTGATTCTTGCCTCTAAGTATCTTGCTTGTGTGGATAAATTCAAGGAGTTCCTTAGGGATGATTTCTCTCCTCCCTCTGGCTCTTTCTTTTGGAATTCCCTGATCAGGACTAGAGGTGTTGTCTCTACTGGCCTTGAATGGTCGGTTGGCAATGGTAGGGATATTCATTTTTGGGATGATTGGTGGTTTGGACATGGTCCTCTGTGAGATGTTGATTGGGCGGCTCCCCTGAGGGATTTGTGTACCCAAGAATTTGAGAGCTATGTTGCTGATTATATTATGAATGGTGAGTGGAGAAGGATCCATGAGGAGTTCCAGGAGCTAGAGGAACTTTACAGAGTGTTGTCTCAAGTTCATATCCATGTTTCCCCTTAGAGGGACAAGGTGATTTGGAGAAGGATTCTGCATGGGAAGTACTTAGTGGCTTCTAATTTTAATTCCCTCAATGACATTGTGGGGCCTAGGCCACCATGGGGTTTGGTTTGGTCATTGATGTTGATTCCCAAAATTAATATGTTTTTATGGTTAACGATGCAAGACAAAATCTTAACCATTAACAATTTGTGGAAAAGAGGCTTCTCCATGCCTAATAGGTGCTATCTATGTGAGAAGGATTCAAAGGACATTTCTCACCTATTTATTGGTTGTAGCTTTGCTCGGGATGTGTGGGCTCTTTTTCTTAACCTATGGAGAGTGGAGTGGATTTTCCCTTCATTTGGTTTGGGAGCTTTGGCTCCAATGGCAGGTGCCTTCAACTAATCCTTCATTGAGGTTGCTTTGGTCACTCATGCTCCCTCATATTGTTTGGGGTGTATGGAAGGAGAGGAACAACAAAATCTTTAGGGATGCTTCTCTCTCCCCTTTCTCTCTTTTTTTCAAAATTGTTTTGGCGATGAAGGAGAATTTTATGCAAGTAGTTGAAAATATTGATATTTCGGGTCATGTGATGGTATCTGATTATGATTTTGGGGTGGAAAACGAATGGTAACTTTCTTTTGATATTGTTAAGCCTCTGAAGAAAGATAAATCAGATAGGGAAGGGGTTTTTTGGTACTCTCCTCCTTCTGGTTGGCATAAAATCAACTTTGATGGTTCGTCTAAAGGCAATTCGGGTCCTACAGGTTGTGGGGGAGTGTTAAGAGATCATAATGGTAGGTTTGTTTTAGTGGTGGCACTCCCTTTGGGAATCCAAAAAAACCACTTCGCTGAAGTTGCAACAACCTACCATGGCATAAAGCTGGATAGAGAGAAGGGGATCTCAAAGTTATGGGTTGAAGGGGACTCTTTAAATATAATTAACTGCCATAGGAGTTGTTCCCCTCCTTCATGGACTATTGAAAACTTTATTTTGGACACCCATGATATGTTGCAATATTTTAATGAGGTGTATATATCCCACGCCTTTCGTGAGGTGAATAGGGTGGCTTATTGGATGATGAATCATGGGGTGACATTAGCTAGACACTGGGAGGCTAATGATAACCTACTTGATGAGAGCCATTTATGTTCTATTTTATGCCATATTCTAGCCTATTTCATGCACCTCTAAACCCATTCCAAATTCCATTTCAGTTCTATTTCACACCATTTTTTCACCTTTATGTTGCATATGGTTACATATGTATAAGAGGTATTTAATATAGTTTTGAGATTAAATTACGAAAATTAATTATTGATTGTCTTATTAATATGCATTGTTATTTTATGCATTGGAATATATATCTTGCAACATGCTTCTTGTCACTTTTTATGCAGGAACTCTCTTGTCACTCATTATTGCCATGTGGACTCTTGCCACATCAGTTAAGGGCATTATTTCTTCCAACGACATTGACCAAGGCATATTCAAGAGGCATTGAATATGCTTACATGGCTGCACATGTTAGTGTTTGGTTGATATATTAAATGTTGATTCTCACCTTAGTATTTGTCATTAATGGAAGATGCCTCCTCCATATCTTCCATGATCTCCTAGCCGTTTATGCTAGTTCAACACAAGATCTTATCTACCAATAACTATTGCCACATCATAGATATTGATCTAATTAAGGAGACCCGTGGTCTATTTGCTAGTTGTTGAGGAGAGAACCAGAAATCTTGAAGTTTCTTATTTTTGTCTGCTGATTACAACAAAATAATTTATGGCCAGTGACCAAGATTCCACACTAAATTTGGGTGGTCATGGTTGGTGCCATATTTTTCTGTTGTTTTGACCGTATTGCCAGCTCAACACTATCTTTTTAGTGTGGATCTGTGATAATAACTTTACTATGTGAAGGAAACAAAAACTATTCACGTCTGTAGTTATAACAATACCATTTTTATACTTGTGATTGGCAACCAAGGCTTCACATAAGCCTCTAAAATTGTAGCTTGTTAGCCACATGTCACAGAAAACTAAGTCTATTTTATACTGTTTGTTATTATTTGTTATGGCCCGACCTCTATATATGGTCAACTAAAACGAATGAAAGTAGATTTTTATATGGACATTTTTTTGTAAATAAACTTATGTATTGAAGTTCATTTGTAATAAATAAAATAGTGTCTTTCATGATTGAAGGAGCAACGTAATCAAGTTATTTTCACTCATCTCGCGAACCAGAGGAAGGGCCCACTCTGGGAATGCTTGGTGATATTTCTATATGTTTGAATTAATTATTGTGTGTGTGAACCAAGATCCTAGCACCTGCAAAACACAACAAACACACACATTAGAAGATTGAAATGCAAGTTAGAATCTAAGTTCCCCATAAATCCATTCAACAATGCACAAATAGGAATGAAAGCAAGAACATTACAAAAAGCAATAAGATAGATTAAATCCTATTAAAAAGCAAAGCAAACTCTTGATCTTATGGGGGAATTGGTGCCAATTTGATATGAAAATTGGCCCTTTCCCAACTCCTATGATGCAAGATTGATTGGTGATGAAGAGTGATCCACTTGGTGAAGATTAAAACATGCTCCATGATGAAAAACCTGCATAACCTAGCTATAATCTTGATGAAATGCTAATGCTTGAGAATGGATTTGAGTATAGTAAGTTTGCTCAAATTGTGGATGATAAAATGAGGAATGAAGCCTCTTATTTATAGAATGATAAGATAGAGAAATGCGCTAAATAGAACAATGTGGGACTAACATTTAACCAATGGCAAGGTGCCACTTGTCAAGAGATGGGTGGATGAGGGATGTGCACATTTTGATGAATGTGCCCATAAATGCATATATTTGAAATTTGAAAATGTTGAAATGACAAGGTGGATGAAGAGTCAAATGGAGTAATGGCTACTTGGCTCAATGCAAAAGGACCTATGAGATGAAATAAATGTCTTGTTGGAAGGACAAAGTGCACTTGGATTTTGAATTCAAATTTGAAGGAATATTCTCTATTATGCCATGTTGAGAGAAAATAGGGATTTAATAAATGAATTAAATCTATTTTCATGTGCAAGTGACAAAAGCTAGAGGATGGGACATGAATGAGGATAAAATTAATCAAGGGTCAATTAATTTAATGAAGGATTAGATGATGTGACCAATTTGACTTAGATTTATTGGGTTAATTTAAATCAAATATGAGAAGAATATGATTTAGAGATTAATTAAATAAATATTTTGATTTATTTAATTAAAGAGAATGATGTTAGATTAAATCAAATAAGGTTTTAATTTATTTAATTTAATAGGATGACTTTAGAGATTTAATCAAATAAAATGAATTATTTAATTAAATAGAGATAATTAGATCAGATTGATTGATTTAATTAACAAAAGAGAATGACTTAATAAAAAAAATGATTTATTTAATTAAGGGAAGGAAAATTGATGAATTTAATCAAATAAGGGTATTTGATTAAATGGTTAGACTGAGGGATGATTTAGGATGAAATGGTGTTAGTAATCAGGATCGGATGTGCAATGTCAATCGACACATTTTCCATGTCTACAGTGTGTTTGAATTAATGTGTTGTATGGTGTAGTTCATTTCTTTATGCATGGATTAATTTACAGTGTTCAGATTACTTCAGTTTCCTTTTAATATTTTGATATTTCATTTGCTGTGATTAGTTAATTATTTTCTAAGTAGCTAAAGTATAAAAAGGGTTGAGCATTTTTATATTTCATTTACTGTCAGATTGTTTACAAAGTTATTTATTGTAAGAATTGGCTATGAAGGTAGCCACCCAAGATCTAGAGCCCTAATAGAAAGCACAAGCATAAGAGAGATAGAAACAATATGACAAGAATAGGCTGTATTCTTATCAATGAATGCAAAATATGATTATATAGCCAAGGTGAGTACATAGAAGGGCATAAGATTATGACAAGTGTCGTAATTTTATGAAATGAGACAACTATGAAAAGCTATCACTCCACCTAAAGTGGAAAAGTGATAATGTGATAATCACCACAAATGGTGGATCACCCACAAAAGGTGGAGAGGTAATCACATGATGTGTCCATGAAAGGTGGATGTGATAAAGTAATAACATGATAAGTCCACCAAAAGTGGAAATTCTCCAACTACCTCCTATGTGGTCCCTAAGTAAACTTAACTAAGGTGTAATTATGACCTAGGGCAAGGTACAACACTTTTAATTACACGAACACCCCCCCTTAAGTGCAAATTAGGGAGAATGTACACAAAAGCAAACAATGCAAGATGGGTCCCACCGCCGATTAAAAATGCCCACCAGAATTCTTTTAGACGCCGGTTGTTTTACCATCATCGGAGCTTTGACCGCCGGTAGAGGGAATAAGGGGGCCAAAAATAATCAAACGCTGGCCGTTGGAAGAAAAAAAGGTTGCCAGAATACCGATTGCCGGAGAGTTGACCTGCCCGTTGGGGAGAGGGGCCCGTAGGGTACAATACCTATGGGTACAACAGGTCTATAGGTCGCAGACTTGTACAGTCTGTGACTTTGCAGACTTAATTTTTTTTATTTTCTCTTTCTTTTTTTGAATTTTGATTTACAAAATAAAAAACAAATACAATTTTTATTTTTTGAAAAATAAAAACCAGAATACAATTTTTTTGAGGGTTTTTTTAATTTTTCAAAAAAATTCAAAAATTCTAACAAATCTTTTTTTTTTTTCAGAAAATAGAAAAATTGGAAATTTTCTGAGATAATTTTTTCCAGAACTATAGAAAAATTCAAAAAATTGAGAAAAATACCCAAATAGGTGAATTTTTTCGATCTAGAGCTCTCGATGTCGGATTTTGATGAAACAAAAGGCTATCTTGACTAAAAATAGCCTTCTGAATCCAAATTTGAGGTCAGATCTGGTCTAGGATGCACCAAAATGTTGCTTCTCCTTAGATTTTCCTTTTGATCACCTTCACAAGAACCATGATCTCCCAACAATGGCTATGCAAAGAACCTCCAACCACTCTAATACCATGTAAGAATTGGCTATGAAGGTAGCCACCCAAGATCTAGAGGCCTAATAGAAAGCACAAGCATAAGAGAGATAGAAAAAATATGACAAGAATAGATTGTATTCTTATCAATGAATGCAAAATATGATGAGCAAAAGTACATAGGAGACCCCTTGGTTATATAGCCAAGGTGAGTACATAGAAGGGCATAAGATTATGACAAGTATCATAATCTTATGACATGAGACAACTATGAAAAGCTATCACTCCACCTAAAGTGGAAAAGTGATAATGTGATAATCATCACAAATGGTGGATCACCCACAAAAGGTGGAGAGGTAATCACATGATGTGTCCATGAAAGGTGGATGTGATAAAGTAATAACATGATAAGTCCACCAAAAGTGGAAATTCTCCAACTACCTCCTATGTGGTCCCTAAGTAAACTTAACTAATATGTAATTATGACCTAGGACAAGGTACAACACTTTTAATTACACCAACATTTATAATTCTATTATGTTCCTGTTGTTAGGAAGTGACAGTTCCTGTCACCATAATTAGTTTGATTTGTTGAAGGTTTATTTTCATAGGTTGCATTCATAACCACTCATCTCACGACTCTCAACCCTTATGCAGATTGCCATGATACCTTTCACAAGCTTACGATCCCCAGATTGACACATATAGACCAAACTAAAATTTATTATTAAACATCAAATCCTTTTCACTCTTTTCCCTAGTTTTGGCCTATCACTGCCCAAAAATTTAATTAACTTGCTTAATAATGACAAATCCTAGCTCGTTGGAGGAAGTTCTCTGCTTGTCTAAAGGCTTGCGTGGTTATCATGGCTATCTCTGGTTGATTAGACACCTCATACTTTTGAAGATCTTTGGAATCTATGGGCATCCTAATCATAAATACAAGAGGCTCCTCACCATTATTGTCCTCAGTACTACACTTGGCAGGCACACCTAGTTTATGGGTGCTTTTCTTCCTCTTTCCTTGGTGTTTATTTGCAACTTTTTGTTGTTTCTCTCTACGTCTATGAAGTGTTCGATGATGGGTGGGGAGAGGTGCAAAATAGAGCCGATTTCCTATGACGAATTCAAGGCCAATGTCGATGTGTGGGAAATCTCGTAGAAGGGAGGGTTTACCCCTTTCATGGAGAGACTGCATGGATTTAAAACTAGTGTTTCCAGAGAGTTTGTCGATGCCTGACATGGCTAGGTTCTGAGCATTTTTGGCAGGGATACCACTATTAGTGAGGAATTCATTGTGGAGGTAATTGGGATGTTGATCAAAGGAAGAAATTTCTATAGAGACAAATATTTTGGGGTCTGCTAGATTGAATTTTCTTCGAGACAGAGAGAGCCAAAATGGTGAGGTTGGATTGTGGCGGTTATGATAGGTCCAAGATAAAACCTATCTGGAAGGAGGTTTCGATGGCGCTGATGCATTATTTCACCCTAGATGGCAAGTATTTGGCCTTGTATGGTCATCACTTTGTGATGCTCAATCATTTTCGTCATAGTAAGC
Organism: Sequoia sempervirens; assembly: GCA_007258455.2. NCBI lineage: Eukaryota > Viridiplantae > Streptophyta > Pinopsida > Cupressales > Cupressaceae > Sequoia > Sequoia sempervirens. Next base: position 144,223 of record VDFB02278097.1, read on the forward strand.
TCATTTCTTTCCCTTTCTATCTGTTGCTTTCATTGGAAGAGGGGATTGTGAATTTCAGGAAAAATCTGAGAAACCCTTTTGTACATGAGGATTTAATGTTGCTTATCATTGATCACATTAAGGCTAACTATGTTTTTGAAGTTCCTCATCATCTTGATTATGTCAAGTCAAAAAAATGAAGGGGAGTGGGAAATGTCAGGTTGAGAAGGTGGTAGAGAGTGAGGGGACAAAAATTATGGAGGAGTCTAAGGTATGGTCGGATGGGTACCACACTGACTTAGACTACACTCCCTCTTTTGGTGGGAAGAAACCCTCTGCTAGAAAGGCGAAACCCTCCAACCCACGTGTAAAGTGAAAAATTCAGGAGGTTTTTGGTGAAGAAGTTGAGGAGGGAAACAATAGTGGAAAGAAGGCTAAGATTTAGGGGCTGGTGTGCTCTAAGGATGTGGCAAAAAAGTCCTCAGAAGTCTTAGGGGTTAACTAGATCAGTGAGGTGGAAAATTTTGGGAATGTGGACCTGGGTTATGGTGCTGGTGGAGGGACCCCTGCTACTAGAAAGGTGAATAGTGTGGTGGATGTGGACGATTCTATTCATGTGTCATCTTCTAAGACAAGGGTAAGTCCAAGATCAATTCTCCCAATGGTTTCATGATGATGAACCCCTCGTGAGCTCCCATCAGGGGAGATGTTTATTTTAGGGTGCCATGGACTACTCGCAAGCCTTGAGTCTGGTTAAGGAAGGGGATTATATTTTTTTCAATCTACTTATGTGGCTGGTTCAGGAGGTTTAGGACCTCCATAACAAACATGATACAATTTCCTGTTGCAATATCTCTATGCTTAGAAGTCTTAAGGAGAAGGATTCCATTTTCGAATTGGCCAATTCTATGAATTCCAGTGTGGTCCTTTTGGTGGATGAGATGGCCAATTTGAAGAGAGACTATGGCCTGAGGTTGTCTTTGTTGGAAAAGAACTATCAGTTGATGTGTAAAGACTTGGACATGATCATCAATCTCAACAAGGATAAATTGGAATCCTCGACTGAAGGGCTTGTGTTCCTAAATGAGAAGGAGAAGGAATGGACCGGTAGATCTCTATTCAGTGAGTTGATGAAAAATGAGATGGGGGAGAATGTTGATAAGGAGCTGTAGTCTATGGACTTGCGCACGGGGCCGAGTCTTCGCACTCAAAGAAAAACCAAGAAGTGCAAAACGGTGCTAAGGCAGGACATGGAGGAGGTCATGAAAATGCATGACAGTGTTATTTCTAAGGACCTGGAAGTGGCTAGAATGCTTAAGGAACTTCTCTAATGTCTGCTTGTTCTGTTCTTTTTTGTTTGGTTTTGCTGTTGTGTGCTTTTTGTTTTAAGTTGATGGGTCACTGATGTTTCTATAATTAGCTTGTTTTGGTGTTTTGGGTGGGCAGCCTATTGCTTTATCTTTGTTTCCCTTGCTCTTTTTTGTACAGGGTTTCAGGGGCCCTTCAAAACCTGTTTATTGTTTATCAAAAACAAAGTGAAGATAAAGGATTGAAAATGATCCAATTAACCAATGTTGGAGAATTAGTGGTAGACTACCAAGGTCTGACATGAAATTAAATAATGAAAAAGAATCTTTAATTGAAAAATATTAGTATGATATAATATAATGTTGGAAATGTTTTAAAATTAAGAGGGGTCAAAAATTCGTGATCCTCATCCAAAAACTAGATTATACATGACTTAAACTAAATTTTATAAAAAAATTAAAATAGATGATTAAGTGTTATCAAATATTTTCATAAGTCAAAGATCATTTGAGAAATGTAAACCTTGGTATGTGGAAACTAATAAACAACGAATCTCTTGTTGTTGTAAAACTCTTATACAATTTCATTATTATTATGATGTTTTTTGATATATACATTGTTTGCATACTAATGAAATTATGTAGGGTTGTGGTATTAATATTCCAACTCAAAAAATTGAGGATTTTATAGCAGGTTTATTTTTTGAAACATCTAATGGACACTTATTTTATCTAAATAAGTGTATTTTTAGACAATGCAATAGATGTAGCAGCCTTTCATTGTTAGGAGAATTTATGCATGAAAGCATTTCACATGATTTTGGACAACAATTAGTGGATGTGAAAAAATTCAAGAATGTTGAATATTCTTTAAAGGATGGAAAATTTAAAAAATGTTATGAGTTAATCATAGAAAAAATTAGTATTCATTTATTCATCAAAGAATTTAAGAATAAGATTGTACCTAGATATGTGAAACACTCCCAATATGCTTGATGGATTGATGGAAAATTTCACACATGTAAAAACACATTTCTAATTGGAACTATACTATTAGTGGTTACTTTGAAAAAAAATATACTCTTGCTCCATAAGAGAAAATTCTATCTCAGTAATATAATTCAGTGCATGTGGCCATCTTTGTTCATATTGTATAAAAACGTGCAGATGATAGTACAAAAGATAATAGATTTTTTTTGAGGGAGTACCATTTCTATTTGAGTGATAAATGTTTACACTTGTCAAAGTTTGTCCAATATTGTTTAAATATACATTATAAATATTTAAGAGAAAAAAATATATATATGGTAGAACATCTCATATGGTCAAATAATTGTATAAGACAATTCAAAAATGCTTGAATGTTTTATTGGCTATGTAGGGCTCATATGGAAAATAATATCTAACATATGTGGAGTTTTTTTGAAGTTGTACATGGTAAAGAATAATATTATGGATTTTGAGCATGTGTGAAAAGATCTCTTGTTAGAGAGCAACTAAAATTTGAGGATGCAACAAAATTTAGAGATGCATGCGCAATTGTGGATTGATGTAATGCAAAATTTTCTACAAGATCAAGTGAGAACTCTATAATTCAAAAAAAAAAATCTTATTTGAAGAAAAGAATATTCTTAGTTGACATGATTGTGAAACAATTAGTTTCATCAAAAAAATGGAATTCACTTAAGAGTTCAAATGTGAGCACATGTGCAAGGGAACTTGCTTATTTTTTTCAATTTTGTAAGTAAGTGATTGGGAAGCATGCAAAAATATAGAATGGGTTGAAGAATGGAAACAAAGAGCCTTGACACCTACACAAACACATGATCAACATGAAATGATAATTGGAGATGATAATCAAGTATTTGCATTAGATGACTATGATGATGTTTCAAACCTTGTACAAGAAGATACTTTAATTCAATTTTTTTATTACATTATTTTATGATATATAATTATATATATGCATGCATATATGTGAATTATAAGTCACACTTTATTGAATTAAATAATAGTTTTGGTAGGAGATGTGTATGTTGTTGTTGCACCTAAGGATAATGAAGAGGAAGCAAAGTATTGGTTGGATCGATGTGTTGACATAAAGCATAAATTGTTTTGATTAAGAGGGAAAAGTAGGTTTTGAATGGACTCAAAACCATAGGTTTTGAATGGACCCAAAACCATTAACAAACAGGTTTTGACAAGGACCCAAAACCCACACAAAGAAGAATAAGCTACACAAGGAATCGGCCTAGACAACTAGTAGCAAAACAACAAAAAATCAAAAGAGATACACCAAGACTACTTAGATCTACTCGAGACAGGAGGTTTTGGAAGGCACCTCAAACCCAAAATAACCAAAGATTACATAGAAACTTGAGTGAAAGAACCACCTGAGACAATCAAGAAACCATCAGCCTGAATCAGCCAGGTTGCAACATACCCATTACCAGCATTAACCAGTAGTGAGCAACCAGAGACAATTAGGAAACCATCAGCTAAAACCAACTAGAAAATAGCGCACCAATTGGCAACACCATCCAACCAACCCGAACTCCCCACCTCAATAGGAGAGTTAGGAATCAAAGAGAAACTCTAAAGATCTTCAACATAACCACTACACCAGTCCACCCGCAACACCAACCCAACCTCCACCTCAATAGGAAGGGGATATCCTCTATAGGAGAGGAAGAAGTGAAGCCCAAAACCATAGAAATAAGACCTTCCCACCCGATCCACAACCCACCTCACCTCAATAGATGAGGGCTTCACCTCCAAAGAAGCAATCTCCACCTCCAAAGAAGACCATAGTTGAAGAAACCGCCAAGAAGCATCCACACCCATAGTTGAGAGCACCAAAAACTCCTTTGGAAAAGAGTCAGACTAGAGCAGAGATGGAAAAAGAGAGCACTCCTCCACAAGCAACACAATCCCAACTAGGATCATAGCCCAGAGGACCCAAAAAACCAGCAGAAAACCAACCAGTCGAACCAGAACAACCCAAGAAAAGATAAATAGGAACCCAAGAGAAACTTGGAAAACACCAAGACCATAAGCCCCATAAGCCAGAAAAGAAAAAAAAATAGTAAAAAGACAAGGGGGGCTGAAAACAGAGGGAGAGAGTAAGGAAATCCTACAAACAGAGAGAGTAGAGAGCCGACCAAACATTGAAAAACAACCTCCAACCCTACATGTCAGTCACCAGCCAAAAACTCACTACAAATACGTCCACCAAAGGAAAACCAACCACCTCAACCCCAAACAAAGAAAGCACCCCCACAAAGGTAGAAACTTACACCAAAGAAAAGACCAAGGGCTCAAAAAGAGAAGGGGAAAGGCAAGGAAAACCTCCAAAATGAGAAAGTAAAAAGCCGACAAGACAATGAAGAACATCCTCCAACCCTATACATCGGTCATGGTTTGAAACATGCCAAGAAATTTCCACAGATAGCTCCACCAGAGGAAAACCAACAGCCAAAACCCCATACAACATAACAACCCTCATAGAGGCCCAAGAACACCAGAAAAGCCAAAGAGAGCAAGGGAAGCCAACAAAAGGTGAAAGAGGAAAGGAACCACCATACAAAACCACTTCCGACCCTACTTGCCAATCAGGGTTTGAGATACGGCCACCAAACTCCACCAACAAGCCCCCAACAAGAGCACCCAACACCATCCTCGACACCACACAAGCAGAGACAGGAGGCCCCTACACAAAGAACATTCTCCACCCAGCATGAATCCTGAACCACTTGGGAGAACACAAGCTAACCCCAAGCCAAAGCCTTAGGAAAGAAGGCGATCACAAGACACACTCCTAGAGCAGCGACGGGAAAAAATCCCATCAACAACCCTTACCACAAACACATCAAACAAAACATAGGCATGACAATGAACAACCTCCCCCAACCACAGATCAAAGAAGAATCCTCCACAAGAACATACCAAAGAAAAACCAATGCCACACTTGCTCCCACAGAGGAACCGACACCCCCAACCACAACATTGAAGAAGGCACCACACATCTGCACAAGAGAAAAAGCAGCAGTGCCCAGTGAACCCCTTAGCCCCCTCTCTATCCTCATCTAGATTGCCCCCACCACCATCGTTGCCATCTCCATCCTATGAATTCAAACTCGCAGGCCCGCTCCCTCTCCCGCTTGTTACCATCTAGATATTGTTTCAACTTAAAATACGTTAATCATATTGACAAAGCATAAGTTGTTACATCCTATAGTAGATGATGATAATTATGAGTATCCAACAGGTTAAATTGTGGTTGTTGTTGGCACCTGGTTGTGAAAATTTCTAACAAGAAAGAATGGTTTTCTTGCATTTGAAGATTATGAAAGACATAAGAAGATTATACACTAGGGTAAAGTGCAAGAAGATGGGGGGCCAAAAAGGGGTCTTAAGTGGCCACTTTTTTTTTTCTTTTTTCTGAAATCAAGAAATACTGACATTGGATGAGAAATTGAGCATAGTTACACTCAAAATTTTAAGATGCAACAAAAATAATGTTCGTAGTGCTTCAAGTCTACTTTCTAAAGTACTATTTTTTTTAAAAATGGTCTAGATTAAGGGGTTCAAAAAAGGGAGCCATAGAAATTGGTGTTGTTTCTATCAAAAAAACATAACATAGCATGTTTTGTGGCTCCCTCAAAAGGTTAACTTTTTTTTAGTATTTTTAAAATCGTTTCAGTGAGAAATTAGCTAACAGTTAATGTAGTTAATGCCTGATTTTTCTGATAAATTTTTAATGAATATTTGACTTTTTACTAATTTTTAAAGTGGACACATCCTGAAAAACAAAATTTTGGTCATGCTACCCCTATAAATTTTGAAAACTAATTGAAAATCATTTTTTTAATATGTATAGAATGAAGTCTAGTTTATTAAAATGTAATTTATTTGAAATTTCAAAGAATAATTAATTTATAAAGAAAAAAATACCACACTAGTTTTTGCCAAAAAATAGACACACAAAGAAAAGAAATTAAAGATGAAAGGCTTAGCATTGTCAAAATGTGAAAAAAAATTACATCGTTAAATAGCTAAGAGAAAGCCTAACATTACCTAGGTGTTTGATTTGTTTGACCTTGAAACACGTGCAAACCTGATGGTTATTATGAACAAGATTATGTGAAATCCTATAGAATATGCAAAAACACGTCTTTGGACGTTGGGAAGGCACTCCAAGCCTTTGGATTGGAAATCCAAAGAAAATCCCAAGCCTAAGGTTTGGGGATTCCCAAAGCAACATATAACACGAGCGCATTATAATGCGCTCACATTATGTTTTGCTTTGCATTTTTTTCTATTTTACAAAAGTTTGCCCAAATTTTGTCAAGTTTGACATAACACGAGTGTGTTATAGCGCACTCACGTTATTTCTCGTTTGGAATGTTTTAAGTTCAATTTTTTTAAGTATGTTTGTATATATATTTGTATTTATGTATGTATGTATGTATGTATGTATGAATGTATGTATGCTTGTATGTATGAATGTATGTAGGCATGCTTGTATGTATGTATGTATGTATGTATGTATGTATGTATGTATGTATGTATGTATGTATGTATGTATGTATGTATGTATGTATGCCTATATGTATGTATGTATGCATGATTATGTGTATGTATATATGTATTCTTGTATGTATGGTTATATGTATGTATGTATGCATGCATGCGTGTATGTATGTATATATGTATGCATGTTTGTATGTATGTATGTATGTATGTATATGCTTGTATGTATGTATGCATGTATGTATGTATGTATGTATGTATGTATGTATGCTTGTATGCATGTATGTATGCTTCTATGTACATATGTAAGGGTTTTGGGTTTAGGGTATATAAGGACCTGAGCTCGTATAGTTTTTAGGGTTGAGGGTTGAGGGTTTTGGGTATAGGGTTTAAGCAATAGGTTGAGGGTAGAGGGTTTCAGGTTATAGTTGAGGGATAATATTTAGCTTGTTGAGTGTATAAGATTAAGTGCGTAAGGTATAGGATCAGGGTTTAGGATATTGGGTTTATGGTTTATGATATGGATTGAGGTATATAAGGCATAGGGTGACTTGCATTGAGAGTGTATGGTTTAGGTTTTAAGTATAGGGTTGAGGCACAACATTCAAGGTTTATGGTATAAGGGTGAGGTTATAGGGTATAGGGATGAGGGTTTGTGGGTGTAGGTTTCAGGGTTTAAGGTATAGGGTTGAGGATTGAGGGATTAGGGCTTAAGTATATGGTTGATGGTATAGGGTAGAGGGTTGAGGCTTTACAATTGAGGGATAATGTTCAAGGTTGAGTGACTAAGATATAGGGTTTAGGGTTTAAGGTTTAGGGTATAAGGCATATGGATGAGGGTTGAGGGTTTAGGGCATAAGTATAGGGTTGAGGGTATAGGGTATAGGGTAGAGGTTTGAAAGTTGAGGGATAAATTTCAAGGTTGAGTGTCCAAGGTTAAGTGTATAGACTGTAGGGTTTAAGGGTATCTAGGGGTTGAGAGTTTAGGGTTTAAGGTTTGAGGGATTAAAGGTTTATGAGTTGAGGGTTTAAGGGTTGAGGGATTAGTGTTTAAGGTATAGTGTCGAGGGTAGAGGATTTAGGGATAGTGTTTAGGGTTTAAGGTTTAATGGTTGAGGGTTGAGGCTTTTGGTATAGGGTTTAGGGTTGAGGGTTAAGGGATTAGAGTTTAAGGGTTGATGGTTTAAGTATTTAGGGTTAAAGGGTCAAGGGTTTAGGGTTTAAGGGTTGAGGTCTAAGGGATTATGGTTTAAGGGTTGAGCATTAAGAGATTAGGGTTTAAGGTATAGGGTTGATGTATTAGGGTTAAGGGTTTAATGTATATGGTAGAGGGGTTGAGGGTTTAAGGGTTGATGGTTGAAGGATTAGGTTTGAGGGTTTACCGTATAGGGTTGAGGGTTGAGGGTTGAAGGATTAGGTTTGAGGGTTTACCGTATAGGGTTAAGGGTTGAGGGTTGATGATTTAAGGTATAGGGTTGAGTGATTAGGGTAGAGGGTTGAGATTTTATAGTTGAGGGATAATGTTCAAGGTTGGGTGTCTACGATATAGGGTTCAGGGTTTAAGATTGAGGGTATAAGGCATATGGATGAGGGTTGAGGGTTTAGGGCATAAGTATTGGGTTGAGGGTATAGGGTAGAGGTTTGAAGGTTGAGGGATAATATTCAAGGTTGAGTGTCCAAGGTTAAGTGTATAGGGTATAGGGTTTAAGGTTTGATGGATTAAGGGTTTAATGGTTGAGGGATTAGGGTTTAAGGAATAGTTTTACAGGTAGAGGGTTTAGGGATAGGGTTTGGGATTGAAGGTTTAAGGGTTGAGGGTTAAGGGATTAGGGTTTAAGGGTTGAGGTTTTAAGGGTTGAGAGTTAAAGGGTTGAGGTTTGAAGGATTAGGGTTGAGAGTTGAGGGTTGAGGGTTGAGGGTTGAGGGTTGAGGGTTGAGGGTATAAGGCATATGGGTGAGGGTTGAGGGTTTAAGGCATAAGTATAAGGTTGATGGTACAGAGTATAGGGTAGAGGTTTGAATGTTGAGGTATAATGTTCAAGGTTGAGTGTCCAAGGTTAAGTGTATAGGGTATAGGGTTTAAGCATTTAAGGGTTTAAGGTTTGAGGGATTAAGGGTTTAGGGGTCGAGGGTTTAAGGGTTGAGGGATTAGGGTTTAAGGCATAGTGTTTAGAGTAGAGGGTTTAGGGTTGAAGTTTTAAGGGTTGGGGGTTGAGGCTTTAGGGATAGAATTTAGGGATTAGGGTTTAAGGGTTGAGGGTTTAAGGGTTGAGATTTTAAGAGTTGAGGGTTGAAGGATTAGGGTTGAGGGTTGAGGGTTTAATGTATAGGGTTGAGGATTTAAGGTATAGGGTTGAGGGATTAGGGTAGCGGGTTGAGAGTTTACAATTGATAGATAATGTTCAAGGTTGAGTGTCTAAGATATAGGGTTCAAGGTTTAAGGCTGAGGTTATAATGCATATGGATGGGGGTTGAGGGTTTAGGGCATAAGTATAAGGTTGAGGGTATAGGGTATAGGGTAGAGGTTTGAAGGTTGAGGGATAATGTTCAAGGTTGAGTGTCCAAGGTTAAGCATATAGGGTATAGGGTTTAAGGTTTTAAGGTTTGAGGGATTATGGGTTTAAGGATTGAGGGTTTAAGCATTGAGGGATTATGGTTTAAGGCATAATATTGAGGGTAGAGGGTTTAGGAGATTTAAGGGTTGAGGCTTTAGGTTTGAGGGTTAAGGGATTATGGTTTAAGGGTTGAGGGTTTAAGTCTTTAAGGTTAAAGGTTCAAGGGTTTATTGTTTAAGGGTTGAGGTCTTAAGAGATTAGGGTTTAATAGTTGAGTGTTAAGAGATTAGGGTCTAAGGTATAGGGTTGATGTATTAGGGTTAAAGGTTTAATGTATAGGGTAGAGGGGTTGAGGGTAGATGGTTTAAGGGTTGAGGGTTTAAGGGTTGAGGTTTTAAGGGTTGAGGGTTGAAGGATTAGGGTTGATGGTTGAGGGTTGTGGGTTTAACATATAGGTTTGAGGGATTAGGGTTGAGGGTTGATGGTTGAGGATTTAAGGTATAGGTTTGAGGGATTAGGGTAGGGGGTTGAGAGTTTATAGTTGAGAGATAATGTTCAAGGTTGAGTGTATAAGATATAGGGTTTAGGGTTTAAGGTTGAGGGTATGAGGCATATGGATGAGGGTTGAGGGTTTAGGGTATAAGTATAGGGTTGAGGGTATAGGGTATAGGGTAGAAGTTTTAAGGTTTAGGGTTTAGGGTTTAGGGTTGACGATTAAGGGATTAGGGTTTAAGAGTTGAGGGTTTAAGGGTTGAGAGTTTAAGGGTTGAGGGTTGAAGGATTAGGGTTGAGGGTTGAGGGTTTAATGTATAGGGTTGAGGGATTAGGGTTGATGGTTGAGGGTTGAGCATTTAAGGTATATGGTTGAGGGATTAAGGTAGAGGGTTGAGAGTTTACAGTTGAAGGATTAGGGAGAGAAGGGTGAGAGAGATAGGGGAGAGATGGGTGTGAGGTAGATAGGGGAGGAGAGGGGTGGATAAGGGATGAAGGTTTAAGGCTTTAAGATTTAAGGTTCAAGGATTTAAGGGTCAAGGGTTGAGGGTTTAAGGCTCCAAGGTTTATGGTTTAAGAGTTGATGATTTAAGGGTTGAGGGTTTAAGGGTTGAGGTATTAAGGGTTTAAGGGTTGAGGGTTAAGGGATTATGGTTTAAGGTATAGTGTCGAGGGTTGAGGGTTTATGGATAGGGTTTAAGATTTAAGGTTTAAGGGTTGAGGGTTGAGGCTTTAGGGATAGAGTTTAGGGTTTAGGTTTAAGGGATTGGGGTTTAAGGTATAGTGTTGAGGGTTGAGAGTTTAGGGATAGGGTTTATGATTTAAGGTTTAAGGGTGTTGATGCCTAAAATTTCTAGGCACACAACCTTATGGGAAACTTAGTTAATGGGGGGACCAATTGCACTAAACTGAGTAACCTTCGGGTTTTAAAGAAGTTGGCTCTTCATACATTGGTGGGTGAAAAGGGAAAAGGAAGCAGATATACAAAAATAAAATCTAATGCTAAGGTGATATGCCAATATTTCAAACAAATAGGCATAGGAAATCTTCCTTTCAAGAGAGATTTGAAGGCTCGTTCAACAATCTACATGCCAAAAACTAATAGAAAGGATAGATAGAATTCCAAAGAAGTTAATCAAATGGCATAATACAACTTCCATATGCATTCACTAAACATGAAGAGCACAAAATATGATCTTAACAACAAACTTATATTGAAATTATAGAAGCTTTGTAGATAAACTACTCAGTACATCAAACTAGCACAATATAATATTTTATCAAATAACTAAGAAACAAAGAGGCCGAATAGATTGGCACAATTTGGAAGTATTAATACATAAATTAAAAACAATACAAAGGATGAGAGTTTTTTGTGCCTTCCCATGTAATTTTTGAACCCTTTTTTTAGAGAGACCAAATAGTATATATAGACTTTTCCCACCACTTGAATGTTGCAACATGAAATATTCCTAGGCATGGTTCGTGCTGCTCCTCGCAATGATTCTCCCCAACCGAAATGATATTTGGTTGCCTTGAACAAAGTGCTCCCTCTTGCAAATGATGGCTATGGTCTGAGAGTGGAACTGGCAGAAATCTTTTGAAGACAAGTGTCAAACCACCTAAGGAGTCAATTAGGACAAATGGTGTAGAGGTAGGGCTTCTCATTCTTTCATCGTTCCCTAGCAATTGTGGCTCCCATGGTGATGACACATGGTGTAGTCTTCACTCAAAGCTTTGACTACAAGGTCCACCAAAATGGTATCTGTGGAAGGTTCAACATGGCAATCGAGCAAAGCTCAGAGATGAAGCAAAGGGGATAGAACTTTCAAAGGTGTGCGTTGCTGACACGTGGCGCAAGCAGACAAAGGCTCCACCAAAAGGGAGCCTGGAGAGTTGTAAACATATAACGTGCGGGTCGAGACCAAGGCAAAACCAAAAAAAATATAACCCACTAGAGGGAGCTTAAGGATTATTTAAATCCACAGCTTTTGGTGACTAACAAGGGGCATTTCTCCTGCGAAATGAGAACCCAAAAATTTTGGTTCAAAGACCAAAGCCCTATCCATTGGGAAACACTCAGAGCTTTGAAAGGGCAGTTTGCAGAGGAAGCCAATCTACCTCAGATGGCATCGATAAGGCACATAGATTCTCTTGCGCCTCATGCAGATCGATAATTTCCTTGAATGGCAGCTCCATGGAGATCTCAATCCCGAACTCAATCTGGAAAAGAAGCCACATTATTTGATAGGTGATGCCTTCCATGTCCATTGTCATGGTAGGTTGATTGAACGACTGGAAAGCATATAGATCCAACTGTTTTTCTTTGATTTTTGCTGCAATATGCTCCACTGTGGCCACTGAATTGTCAGAGAGAAAAGGGGAGGGCAAGCCCATCTGATTCAAATGATAAAATTGCATCCACATATTATTCGTAGTCAAACTTAGTGTGACCAAGTAACTGTTAGCTTGGAGGATTGTTGCATGATAATTGATGAATTCCTTCACCCTTTTGGCAGCCAACCTCTAGACATCTATTCCTGCATTCACTAAGTCTACATTTGTCACTATGTATAATTTTCCCAGCAATTGCTCGACCTCGAGCACCTTCTCAACAATAAATTGTGGGACTTGCTCAATCATACCACGCACCTCCCCACTTACTTTCATCGCAACTGCCATGAATTGTAGTGTTGGTTGCAAGGATAAACAGAAAGACTTAACTTTCTCCTAGTAGGAGACATATAACTGCTTTGCCACCATCTAATTGAGTAACATAGGGCTAGGAAGGAATCCTTAAAAGACTTATCTCAACTTCCTTTGACCTTATTTCTTCCACTAGCTCCCCAATTTTCTTGTCGAATGCGGTGAGTTGTTCCTATAGAGTTGTCAATTCCGCATCTTTTCTTTTCAACAACTCCTCAGCTTGATTTTGGGTTCTGCATTATTTTTCTAGAGAGGCATTTATCTCTTGGATCTCCTTTTCAAATTGAGTCCATTGGTCTTGAAGCTATTTACCCTTATGCTGCATTTCTTTCTCCAATTTAGCTTGCTTATCCTGAAGCTCTTTATTTTTCTCTTGGGATTCTCTCTCCATTTGCACCAGCCGCTCTTGAATTTCATTGTTTTTCTATTGTAGATTAGCAACCATGTTCAAATATTGAGACTGGAACTTTGTAAGTTCCTCTTGGAGCTTGGCCTTTTTCGTTTGTGCTTGTTGAGACAAGTGTTTAATTTCAGCATCTTTAGCCTTTTCTTTCTTCTATAGGATCTCTACTCTTTCCTTGACATTCTTGAGCTCTTATTCCCTTTTTTTTAATTGACAAATACGCTTCAAAAATTCCATAGTCATGACTCGCTAAGTTTCCTCCATTAGTTCAACTTTGTCCTGTGGTCGGGCCTAGTGCAGATTGATCCCTATGGCATGGACTATGTAATCTTCAGGTTGCATCTACCCTTCAAGTTTGATGGTGTTGGGAATCATGGATGCAAATGTTATTGACCATTTTTCCTCATCAAAGAGGGTCTGCATGAGTGGCTCGACAAGTCTCACGACATTCTTTTCTTTTCTTTTTTGGGCTCTCCTAGCCCATGCCATCTTAGTCATGCTATTTTTCCCAAAGAATTCTGATGGAGACCTAATCGGTTCACTAACAAAGGGTGCATTGGGAGGAAGAGAAAAAGGGAAAGAAATCATTTAGGATTCAAATGATGTTTACCTTGGCAGAGTGACCATTAATGGAGAGAAAGAGGGAATGCTATGTGAGGCTTTGGTGAAAGGGAAATCGACCTGAGAACTCACAAAGGGTGGTGGTGTGAGCAACATAGATGCAAAGGTAATCATTTGTTGAGCAGGATGGGTTGAAACCAACACAATGGAAGAAAAAGGGTTTAAAATAGAGGGATCATATGAGGTCCTAAAAAAAGATGGAGAAGATCGCTTAGGAGTAAAAACTACCCGTCCGGTGGGGGGGAAGATTGAGAGAAACCTTGTGTGGGTGCAAAATCAAAAAATGACAGGCCTACACTTGAGGTAGTCAAAGACGCAAACAAAACTGGGTTAACTAAGGACTAAGATGCGAGAAGAGGAGAGAAGAAAAGTACATGTGTCACTAAAGACTTTGATCCTTGGCTCGTTGTCGTAGGTACTTGTAAGCTTTCTCCTGATGTGATATTGGTGTGCAGCCTCTTCTCAGGTGGAGAATTGTGTACATCTATGACTTCTTCATATTGTTGAGTTGCTCTGGGTCTCTTAGTGACCTATGTACGTGGTCACATGACTACTGCATGGGATACAGTTACTTGTGTGCTCAACAGATTTTTTGCTAGGCCCTTTCGTCACTTTTCCACCTCCCTACTTAATTTGAGACTTCTTTGCTTCTCTAGCTCTGAATATTGCAGCTGCTTCCTCCTGATCCATTTCCTCATCTTTCTCGACATCAGTGTTGTCATGCTTTCTATTCTAGAGATCATCAAACTTGTCATCCATATCTGCATCCTAGAATTTGGCATTGAGACATTTGGTCTCCTTTCGATAAAACCAAAAGTCGGTAATCTTCTCCTCACTCCAATTATGGTTCTTGACCAATTCATTATAGAAGGTGGATCCAATTTTGCACTTGTCACTAGCTTTGGTCAAAGGGAAATAAAAAGATAGACATGGCGGACTTCCTATCTCTAAGGGAATATAGGATAATTCCACAAATAGACTATGGTCTCCTGACAGCGGACTTCGTCGAGTTTCCCAGTAGGGTCGAGGGCTATGAGTTACCTTGATGTTGAGATCTGCTAAGTCATCTGCAGGATTGCAATCCCATTTGTCATAGATCAAGACCATCCCCAGATGAGAAAGCCTCATAGATAGTAGACCTTTTGTCTACTTCTTCTCCATTATTACTGTAACAAAGCTTAAGGGTCATTTGAAAAATTCCTTCTAATCCTTTCCCCCACAAAACTTATAGTTTATAATGGCTAGTTTCCTAAATACTTCAAGGGCCAACGCCCTCTTTGTTACACAGACTAGGAGCTAGAAAGTTTCCACAGTAAAACCATGCATCCTGACAAATGAAAAGTCTTGTCTAAGGAACTAGTCACAGGGAGGGACAAAATATTTCATCCATCTCACTTTCTCATCAGAGAATCAAAAACAACCAACCTGACCCTCTTAATCAAAATCTTGCAATATTGGAGTCAAAAATGCCTCAGAAAATGAATAATAATCATGAGTCATGGAAAGGAGATGAGTCCACACAGAGACCAACTTTCTCACCCCATTTTCTTCAAAAATGGACAAATTCATATGCTCTTTAAAGAAATCATGGTTTTGATGTAAAAACATATGAGCAAGAAAGGAGGAAAACTTGAATTTATACTGCATGGGATACTCCTTGAACTGATGCAACATCTCCTGAAAAATGGTCTTTGTGAAGTCGTACTAGAATAGGGTATGTCATTTTCTTAATTGGAAACCCATACCCATTTGAAACTCCTGCACCTTTTTGTCATTGTCCAGGCCGTAAAAAAAATACAACATTGAGAAGACATCTTGTATGTCTGAATTGAAAGCTTTATTCCCAATCAGAAACTGAGGTAGATGCTTATCTCCCTTAAGCCTCTTTGTTTCATAATTGTAAAAACTTAGGGCATGGGTTCTAGTCTTCTAGAATGTGTCCAATTTTTCTATGGTGAATTTCTAAGGTGCTTTGAAATATACCTACTCAGGATACATAGCATATCATGAATAGCGTCAATGCTAATTATTACTCTTAGGTTTCAAACTTTTATGATTCTTGTATCTGGGTTGAAATTTTGGGTGCATTCGTGAACCATCTCTAGGTAGTGATGCACTAAGGGAACCATATACTACAGAAGACCGTAGAACCACAACTTGTACACCAAAGACTCTTGGTCATTAGTCTCAGCCTGTTTCATTCTTTCACAGGCTACTTCCCTAAGACTCTTAGGGTTGGTTTTGAGCTCAGGTTCTTAGATCAATATTGTCCCAATCTTCTACTATCTGGACTTTTTTTTTGTGAATAGTCTTCTGTATGACCCTTGTGTGAGGCCACATTTTCTTTTCTAGCATCCCTAGCGAGGCATAAGAGGTATTACTAAAAAAATGGGCGATTGGCACTGCCATGATGGCGTCCGATAAGCTTCTAACCATCTCTTCTTGTGCTGTCATTTCAAGATTATGTGTCATCTCAGGACTCTGTGATAACTTCTGCAAATGCTTAACCTCTCTTTGCAACTCACACTGGATTCTTTCTCAGCAAACTGTATACTCAACCCTCTTCGCAACACTCCTCTTTTGCATGCAACATTACCTTTCTCAAACTAGAGTTGGAAACAATGGCTGCTTTTAGCAATAAATTTGGCATGTATCACCAACTCATTTGTTCATGTGAAACGAATTCATACTCTTTGTAAAATAAATTAATTCATAATGACGATTAGCCATCATGTCCTATGACGCCATCTCTTGGGAATTTGAGCCATAAATTAAAGGCATACAAATCCTTTCGCATGCTTTTGCACTTAATTAATTTTATGAGAATGATTAAGCCAAAGGCATAATGATTAAACAAAAATATTTTGATTTGATCTTTGTAGACTGAAATGTGTCCACAACTTGAAACTTGTCACTTGACCATGTAGATTACCACTTGCATACACTACAAGTTTTAGAAAATTAATTACCCCATTTTACTTCGCACATAGTAAGCAGAACCTGGTGGGATTTTTGAGTTTTCACCTCGATCATCATCATGCTTATCAAACACATCGTACTCCTAGCTACTTCTATAAATGGACCTAAGGATAACAAGAAAATTCATACTTGGTAATTGGGTTTATTGTTAGAGATAATTGATACTCCCATTAGGTTGACCAGTAATAAATCTCAGGTAGCTTTCTTAGGAGAAATTTCAAATAGGCGTTTGAAACACATGATGAAGAATAAGCATTCCTTATCCATAATTGCAATTAAGTGGGTGCTAGGAAAAGACTTTATAGAATATGAGGACAAATATCGAGTGAATAGTGATATTTGTTCCCACTTTGTTGACTCTCTATTGGATATTCAGGTACCAAAACTGATGATATTAAGGTTTACCAGGGAGATTTTTCCCAAGCACTATCTCAGAGGCCTTGGGGAGATTGTGGCAACTGTAGAATATGGCCTTGGTATCTGAACAGATTTCACGCTAATCCCATTGGGGAACAATGTCGAAGGGCATCTTGGGCCTGCCACTTCCTACTGAGGTGATTCAATGTAGAGCCTATCTATGGTGTGGAGTGGTACACTAATTTTAGATACTTGGTGTATCCTCCTCCGCCTGTTGCTCATGTCGCTACTGATGTTGCTCCTGCTCTTCAGATTTTGAATGAATGAAATCTTCTCTCTTTTCCTTTTCTCTATATATATTCTTGAAATGCTTGGCCTAAGAGCCATTTTGTATTGTAATATCTTGAAGTAAATATTACCATATAATGAGTATATATATTCTCTTTTGTCTAGTT
This sequence comes from Sequoia sempervirens, assembly GCA_007258455.2. Taxonomy (NCBI): domain Eukaryota; kingdom Viridiplantae; phylum Streptophyta; class Pinopsida; order Cupressales; family Cupressaceae; genus Sequoia; species Sequoia sempervirens. Next base: position 161,609 of record VDFB02278097.1, read on the forward strand.
CTTGTCTCCTTTGCTTTTGGTTGTTTCTTGGCTTTTAAAGGGTTCTGCTTAGATAAAGACTTGGCCCAACAAAACACAAAAAAAAGAAAGAATATTTACATATTTACATATTTACATGGTTAAATGGTTAATAAAGCTAATTGAAAAGTTTAAGGTGAATTCCATTGAAAGGAATTCCTAGTGCTTCTTTTTCCATGTTTTCCAATTCAAATGCATTGTGTTGTTTGCATTAAATGATGCAATAAAGAACCTCCCATAGGCTATCAAATTTTCTATGTTGCCTAGGCTTCACAGCTCTCTCATTGTATTTCAACACCAAATCTCCGCATTTAAGGCCTTGGTCGAAGGTTTTCTTATCAAACCATTTCTTAACCACTTGTTGTCTATTGCACATGGCCATTAGCACATTTTCCCTTTTCTCTTGCACTTCTAGCAATTCAGCCAATCAAACCTCCATGGCTCCATTTTTCTCTACTTCCAGAGATTTAAGCAATTGTAGTGTAGGAATTTCTAGGGAGACAGGCAATAGTGCCTCCTTCCCATATACTAGCTCATATGGTGAAGTATTTAACACTTGTTTGGGAGTTATGCAGTCTGCCCAGAGCGTTGCTTTGAGATTTCTATGCCACTATCTCTAGTGTTCCAACCCTATCCTTTTGATAAGCTAGACTAAATTCTTGTTAGTTGGCTCATCCAAACCATTTCCTTGTGGGTAATAATTTGAAGATGTCTTTAGGAAAATTCCATGCCTGAGTGCAAATTGACATACCTTTGAACCTAGGAAGGCTTTTGCGTTGTCGGAGATGATGGTCTTGGGCGGGCCGAACCTTGTTACCAGCTCTTCTAGGAAGTTTACAATCTCTGCATCAGTCACATTCTTCAAAGGCATGGCCTCGGCCCATTTGGTGAAATAATTCGTGGCCGTAAGGATCCATTTATGCCTAAAACTAGAGGTGGGATTAATCATCCCAATGAAATCAAGACCCCATTGAGCAGAGGGTTGTTCAACCACTATCGGATTCAGAGGAATAGCCAATTCCTTCCTCCTTCCTATGAAGAATTGACATTCTTTGTAGGATTTGACTAGAGAGTGTGAATCATTGAACAGTGTAGGCCAGAAATATCTCGCACACATAATCTTAATGGCATTGGTCTTAGTAGAGAAATGTCCACCCGTAGGACTAATATGGAATATGTCCATAATCGTTTGCGACTGCTCTTGAGTTACGCACCACAGAAGAACACCATTGAATTCCTTTTGAAGAGAACCCCTTCAATGAGCACATACCCACTGTTTTGTAATCTATAAAACCTTTTCTTCTGAGAAGGGAGGCCCATCGAATATTTCCCAGTCTGCATAAATCTCATTCTGTCTACCAACCGGCGGCCCTCAGACTAATATTCATTTAATAGAACTAGCTTGAGTTGTTCCTCCTCGGCTGCCGCTTCATTATCTTGTGCCAAATATTCACATAGTACTCTTGATCCTCACACGGTCTTCGTGGGCCTGACCTTGATGTCATACTCAAGGAACTTGGCTATCTAGTTGGCCCTCTTCTCGGTGATTTATCCTTCTATAATATACTTGTGCACACTGGAATGCGCCATGTATATGACCACCTTACTACAAGATATGAGGTGTTAGAATTTTTTGAGCCCCTTGACAATGGAAAATGCTTGCTTCTCGACAAAGTTATACTCTGTCTCATAGTCTTTTAAAGTCTAGGAGTGGAAGGCTATTGGATGTTCTCCCTTCCCTTCATCATCTTTTTAAGTTAAAATAGTAGCGATGCTAGACTTGCTACAGAACACATACCTTATAAAGTCCTTTGATAATTCTAGATTCACCAACATAGGAGCTGGAGAAATAACCTCTTTGACCTTCTCAAAGGCTTCTCTTGCCTTTTTTGTCCACTTAAATAACTGATCCTTCTTGAGCATCAGGGTGATAGGTATAATTAGACCTGCAAAATTTGAAATGAATTTACTTACAAAATTTACCTTCCCTAGGAAGGACTAAACTCCCTTTTTGTTTACTGGTAGGGGAAGTTCTTTGATTGCCTTCACCCGATCCAGATCAATATCCGTCTTTGGACACTACATGTCCTTATAATTTTCCTTGAGGCACTCTAAAAGCACATTTTTTTGGGTTCAGGGATACCTCAAACTCCTGGCATTTTTTGAAAACCATTTCAAGATGATCAAAATGATCATATTTTGACTTAGAGAATATAGTTAGATCATCCAAGTAGATCAAGATGATCTTATTAATCGGTTCTCTAAAGACGATATCCATCGCTCACTGAAAGGTGGCTCCCGCATTTGAGAGGCCGAAGGGAATTTTTGCATGGGTGAACGTTCCCCACTTATTAGTGAATGTAATTTTGTGTTGGTCCTCCTCTTTGAACTGGATTTGGTTGTAACCGGAGAAGTCATCCAACAAAGAAAATATTTTTGAGCCAACCATTGTTTGCAAGATTGATTCTATGGAAGGAAATGGGTAGTGGTCCTTCATGGATGCCCTATTTAGATCCCAAAAATCAACATAGAGGTAGATGTCCCCATTTTTATTTCAGACCGGAACCAGGTTAGACACCCATGTACTATGCTTGATTGAAAAAACAATTCAGGAATGGATTAGCTTCCTCAGCTCTTGCGCCATTAGTGACTCAATCTTTGGGTTTATTGGCCTTTGCTTCTAGTGGACAAGTTTTTCCCCTTCTTTTGGCTCTATGGTATGTTGGATGACTTCAGGATCGTATCCCTTGAGGTAATCATATGACTAGGCCACTACACCTTTATATTTTTCACAAAAATGAATGAGTCTATCTTTATCATGTTGCAGAACATCTTTCCCAACCTTAAGCTTCCTCCCTTCTCTGACCTAGAGATTTGCATAGTCACCCTTGTTCGCTACAAACTTCCTCTTGTCATTTCTTGCATCATCATAATCGAATAGATATTCAAGAGTAACCAGTAATTTCAGAAGCTTGCTGGACTTTAGCTAAATAATTTTCCCTTCATAAGCTTCTGCAATTTTTGGTTGGAGCTGATCGAAAAAATCTCCTAAATTCTTAATGAATGAGGAAATTTGATTGTCACTTTCAAACACTTTCCAATTCTATTCATTGTCTAGGATTGTTGGTCAGATAATCACTCGTACAGAGTGTATGTTCTCAATTAAGTCAAAAACAGGGTCAAATTGAGATTATATTGTTGCCATGTGATCCATAGCTGCATTATGCTCTCAAGGCACCATCTGGATATTGAGTTCTTCAAAACTTTCAATTAGGTCCTAGACCCTATGTCTATAAGATCGCATGCAGACATTCTTGGCTGCAGAAACACCTTAGACTTGATTGACTATTAGCTCAGAGTCTCCAAACACCATTATCTATTTAACGCCCATCCACTCTACAAGACTTAGGCCTTGCACGAGGCCTTCATATTCAACTTCATTGTTTGAATAGGAAAATTGAAAATGAAAAGATCTAAGGGTATCTTCATTCGATGGGGACGTCAAACATATCTTGGATCCTACACCAACTTTACACCTTGCTCCATCAAAATGCAGTATCCACAACTCTGATGTGTGACCACCCTCAGGTTCCTTCTTCACCTTCAGAATCACTTGATCCTAATCATAGATCACATAAGTTCCCAATCCGGTGGCATGATAATTTCCAAAAGGATCAATGTCTATAAATTTACTCAAGAGGACCTCTTCTTCATCAGTCCGGTCTTAGGTCACCTTCTCATCCTCAAGTAACTCAGCACAATACATCTCATCCTTGGTGATAGAGGTATAAGTAGCCGCAAAATTTATCATGGCCTCATCTACTATATGTTCTGAATGCAAAGGTTAAAACAATATATTCATCTTAGCTCCATGCTTGGTCTTAATAATTAAGTGTGACCAATCTAAAGAAAGATACATGCCTATTTTGGTAGTGAAATCCTAGGATAAGCAAAGGTCGAACATGGGAGGGACGTCAATGATCATGGTATCTTGTGGTACTATGATATTGGGGCAGGAGAACAAAGTCAATGGGAGGTACTTGATGACATCTATAGTTTCAACCTTATTCCCATCAAGCTGCATAATCCCTCTATTTAAAGGTTCATAGCTAAGACCTAAGGCTTAATCTATTTGCTTGGGCATAACTATGGTGCTATCAGCAGAGTCAATCATAGAATTATGCAACAATTTTTTACCCCACAATGAGAGTTAATAAAAAGGGCTTTGGTTTCGACTTACCTTTACTTTCATTCAAGGCTTCCTCTCCATTATTTGTGAGGACTTTGGCCTGAGACGATGAATCAATGGCCTTTTCCCTGGATGGTTTCTCTAGTGGCTCTATGCTTGCATCTTCCAGTAGAGCCTTCTATAGTAATGACTTCTTCTCCAAGATAGCTAAGATATCCCAAAGGGATACATTAGCAGAGAATTTCTTCAACTGTTCCACCACATTGAATGGCGGCAGATTCAAAGACTTTTGCTCCTTAAGCTTTGTTATAACAATCTCCTTGTGTGGTCGAGATTGCTATAAAATTGTGGAGGAACTCCGAGCTTGGTTGGGAACACTTTTTGGGCTGTTGAGTGACCGATTCACTCATGAATCTCCTCTTCGAGCGAGTGTTATAATTTGATTGCACTTGTGGGGCCTTTGATGTGGAAATGCCATTTTCTAACACCACCTCTTCTTCTTCCATCCATGAGAAGAGCGCATGATCGGGACCTATATTTGTTTCTTGCTCTAAGGACATTCCTTGCATTTGAGTGGTGAGTACCACGTTTTCCATTTGCGGAGAGGAATATGCATAACCTCCTAAATTTGGCATGACACCTTGACTGCGTTGTTCTACCACCTTTTGCTGTAAATTGCCACGTAGACAATTTTGGGGCATATGTTCTTCGTTACAATGGAAGCACCAAGAATTGGTATCATCAATGAGATTATTTTTCCCCACTACTAGCTCTCTATTCGAACTTGGGTGAACATTTTATAGCGGAGTAGGCACCAACACAATTTGATTATTCAATTGATTTTGTGAATTTGTGTGTGCACCTCCTTGGAACTAGTTTTGTTGGTAGGAAGGTCTTCCGCCTTGGTAATTTTTGAAAGTTGGCTTCGTAGGCATAGACTATTGCTGCTTGATACTAATTATTTCATTTGAGAAGGACCAGAACAAATCCTTGATATCGCTCACCCCAGTTGCTAAAGGGTTAGATGTAGAAGCAACATTTTGTAGGACACTCGGATATGAGTACATAGATTGGGGAGGAGCAGACACATTGGTAGAAGCTATCTCCCTAGCGAGAGTTGACAATTCTATTAATACATGCATAGTGGGCCGAAGCGGTAACTTTCCAACATCAATCAAATTATTCTTTTCCTTAACAACAATGTTATACGCATCCGGCAAGTTGTTCCCACCAAGAGACTGAATCATCCCGAAATGTCGGTATTGAGGGATTTTAGATAGAACATGAACTCTAAATCGACAGGCAAGCAGATAGCGGTCTAGATCCTTTTCCAAGTTGTGTGAAACCTGGCATTGAATTCAGTCATGGCCTCTCGAGGGGCCCGCTTAATGGTCACCAACTGTTGGAATAGCAAAGATCGATCTCCATTATTTGAAAACCACTCATAGAAAGGATCTTTGAGCTGATCTCAGGTGTCAATCGTATTAGCTTCAAGGGTGTAGCACCAATCTAGTGCCCTGCTTTTGAAAGAGGCTACAAGCAACCTTAATGCTACATTTTGATTAGTGACACCATGCACCAAGAACACATCCACCACATCCTCTAGAAGGTTAGATGGTGTTTTTTAGCCTTCCCTGGTAAATTTTGATAAAACATTTAAAGCAACTGTTGGGATAAGATCCCATACAACCAGTGCTATTGTTGCTATGAGAGGGATTCCATTTTCCCATGCTACATAATTTCTATTAGCCATTGGTAACAAGACCTGTGGAGGGGTTGAGACGTTCACTGGATGGGCTCTTGGTTGTACTGTTACCAATAGTGGCACTAGTAGGCTAGGGTTATTCGCTGTCTAGATCTAGTGATAGGTCTATGGCTAATACACCCACTCTAAACTTAGATACATTCAAACAACATCCCACCGAGTGTGCCAGAAAAAGAACTGTTGATGCCTAAAATTTTTATGGGAAACTCAGTTAATGGGGGGACCAATTGTGCTAAACTGAGTAACCTCTAGGTTTTAAAGAAGTCGTCTCTTCATACATTGGGAGGTGAAAAGGGAAAAGGAAGCAAATATACAAAAATAAAATCTAATGCTAAGGTGATGTGCCAATATTTCAAGCAAATAGGCACAAGAAATCTTCCTTTCGGGAGAGATTTGAAGGCCCGTTCAACAATCTACGTGCTCGAAAATAATAGAAAGCAGAGATATAAATCCAAAGAAGTTAATCAATGGAATAATATAACTTCCATATGCATTCACTGAATATGAAGAGTACAAAACATGATTTGAACAACAAACTTATATTGAATTTATAGAAGCTCTGTAGATAAAATGCTCAATACACCAAACTAGCACAGTATAATATTTTATCAAATAACTAAGAAACAGAGAGGTCGAACAGATTGGCACAATCTAGAAGTCTTAATATAGAAATTAAAAACAATACAAAGGCTGAGAGTTTTTTGTGCTTTCCCATGTAATTTTTGAACCCTTTTTTAGAGAGACCAAGCAGTATATATAGAATTTTCCCACCGCCTAAATGCTGCAACATAAAATATTCCTAGGCATGAGTTGTCCTGCTCCTCACAATGATTCTCCCCAATTGAAACGACATTTAGTTGCCTCGAACAAAATGCACCCTCCTACAAATGATGGTTGTGGTCCAAGAGTGGAAGTGATAGAAATCTCCTGAAGACAAGTGTCAAACCACCCAAGGAGTCGGTTAGGAAACATGGCGTAGAGGCGGGGCTTCTCATTCTTTCATCCTTCCCTAGTGACTGTGGCTCTCATGGTGATGACACGTGGTGTGGTATTCACTCAAAGCTTTGACTGTGGGGTCTTCCAAAAATGTATTTGCGGAAGGTGCAACGTGGCAACTAGGCAGAGCTCGAAGATGAAGCAAAGAGGAGAGAACTTTCAAAGGCGTGCATTGCTGACACATGGTGAAAGTGGATGAAGGCACCACCAAAAGGGAGCTCGGAGAGTTGCAAACATATAATGTATGGGCCAAGACCAAGGAAAAACCAAACAAACTATAACCCAGAGGGAGCTTAAGGATTATTTAAATCCATTAAGGGTTGAGGGTTGAGGCTTTAGGGATAGGGTTTAGGGTTAAGTGAGATACCTAAATGGCTAAGGGATGGAGAGGAAGAAAATAAAATACTGAGAGACCTAGAGAGGGGAGAGGTAGAGAGGTGAGGGGGAGATAGAGGTGAAAGATGGAGAGGTGAGGGGAGAGAGAATAAAATGAGAGAGTGAAGTTGAAAACTTGAGGGAAAGATGGGTAAGGAGGACAGAGAGAGGTGGAGAGGAAGGGAAATAACTAGAGATCCATTTGAGAGATATAGAGGTGAGAGACCTATATCCTAGGGAGAGAGGGGTGAAATACATGGGGGAAAGATAAGTGTGAGAGAGATAGAGGGCCGAAGACAGGTGGTAATGAGACAATGAGTTAGGAAACCTTTAGGAAATCAACTTTTTCATAATGTGAGTGTGTTTTGAGGAAGTTGAAATATGGTCATTTTGTGTAGAAAGCTAAAACACGCTTGTGTTATAATGCAAGCACATTTTGGATTACTCCAAAAATGGTAAAATAGCTAGGAAACTCATGATCCAGACCCACATGCTCTGTTATTCTCCTAGTAATGTGTGTGTTCTTACAAAAAAAAGTTTTTGATGTTGTTGGGAAGTGCACATGCAAATTTTACACATTCTACCACCTTTGCATGAACTTTCCACCACCTTTTTCTAGTTTTCCAACTTAGGAAGGAGAAAATAACATATTTTTCACATCGAATTTGACATATATCAATTCAATTTTCAATTTTTGTAGATTCGCAATGCTAATTTGATTGAATTGTAGGAATTTAACATTATACATTGGTTAATCGTATTGTTAGTAATTCTATTTGAGTGATGTACAATTGAATGTTGAAAAGGAAGAAAGTTTGTCAAAAAATCAAATTGTTGAGGAGTTTGATGCAAGAAGAAAAAAATACTACATGATTGGGTATTCTCTCCATGCTCGAATCTTTGTTTTTTTTGGTATGTCAAGTCTTTACACATGTTCTTTACATTTTGCTTAATTTTGTTATGTTTCTTTATCACCCCTTATCATACATGCTTAATACAATGCTTTGATTTTGTTATTATGCATATTCCATGTTCATCATTGTTTGTTTCTCATTATAACCTTAGCCCCTCTGGTCACATTTTAAACTACATAATTCTTTACACTTTCCAATTACATTTGCTTGGAAGTTTCAAAATATTTTTCAACAAATCCACTTTGTACAAATCTTGTAATCATTATGGTCCATGAGACCATGTCTCTTTGAGTCATTTTGTTAAACAATTGACCTACCTTGTGTATTCTTCCACATTTTTTCAAACAACTCATTGCCTTGTCTATGCTACCACATTTTACATACATGTCTACCAAATCATTTTATCAAAAAACATAGAAAAGGCAGTGAGTTGTTTAAAAAAATGCCTCAAAGAAATGTGGTCTCATGGTGATGTCCACATCACCATGAGACCACATTTCTTTGAGGAATTTTTTCAAACAACTCATTTCCTTGTCTATGCTACCACATTTTCCATACATGTCTACCAAAGCATTTTATCAAACAACATAGACAAGGCAATGATTTTTTTCAAGAAAAAGTGCCTCAAATAAATGTGGTCTCATGGTCATGGACAACTCATTGCCTTGTCTATGCTACCACATTTTACATACATTTCTACCAAATCATTTTGTTCATATTATAAAATCATGGTATTCCATGAGACCACATTTCTTTGAGCAATTATATGTCAAATAGTTCATGTGCCTTGTCTATGCTACCACATTTTCTATACATGTCTACCAAAGCATTTAATCAAACAAAATAGAAAATTAGGCAATGAGTTGTTTGAAAAAATACCTCAAAGAAATGTGGTCACATGGTGATGGCTCAAAGAAATGTGGTCTCATGGTGATTTCCATCACCATGAGACCACATTTCGTTGAGGCATTTTTTCAAACAACTCATTGCCTTGTATATGCTACCACATTTTACATACATGTCTACCAAATCATTTTGTTCATATTATCAAATCATGGTATTCCATGAGACCACATTTCTTTGAGCAATTATATGTCAAATAGTTCACGTGCCTTGCCTATGATTCCACATTTTGCATACATGTCTACTAGGGAATTTGCAACTATAACATTTGACCAAAATTCCCCTTCCATTATTCTTTGAGGGATGCCCATACATTGTTTGAAATAGCCCATTCTAGAAAATGTAGGGGGATGCTTATATCAAAGGTTGTCGATTTTGGCTTTACACTTTCTAATTGCATTAGCTTTCACATTTTTTACACATCTACTAGGGTAACCTATAACTATAATTTTAAAAAATGCCTCTATCATTAATTCTTTGATGGGTGCCCATATCCTATTCCAAAGATCCTTTCTTGGCATGGGTAGGGATGATCTTGAAAAAGGTTGTAGAATTTGGCTTCACACTCACTAATTGCATTTGATGGGAAGTTTCCAAAACCTTTTCGACAAATCCATTTTATGCATATCCCGCAATCATTGCAATCCATGACATATCTCTTTGATGCATTTTGTCAAACAATTCACATGCCTTGTCCATGCTTCCATATTTCTCATACATTGCTGTGAAGGGAGTTGCAATTATAACATTTTGACAAAAATCCCCCTTCTTTCAATGATTTGATTAATGCCCATACCTTGTTCCAAAAAGGTAGGATGTTGACAAAAGTTATGGAATTTGGATTTATACTCAAGCCAATTGTATTTTCTTGAAAGTTTGTAATGTCTTTTAAAAATCCATTTTGTGCTTATCTCGCAGTAAAACCATTCAATGAGACCACATGTATTTAAGGCATTCCATCAAAAAATTCATATTCTTTGTATGGAATCATTTTTTAGGAAGTAATATTTGTCTCTTTATCATGCTATAGATAAAATTCTATGTCATGTTGAGAAAATGATCAAGGATTAAACCAACACAGGAAGAAAAAGAAGCTAAGAATGCAAAGAAAGCAACAAGTATGAGGGAACTTCATGAGAAGAGGAAATTAGACACGATTTTCGAAGACATGCCAATTGAAGAGGAACCTCAACCATCAACAAGAGATATGGTATTGGCAGAAAAAAGGGAATGAATGCAAAAGCTTCGTACTATGAGAGATTTGAATACCATAGTTGGAGACACATACTCTACCGCAAGTCAGGATGGAGGGACACCATCTACCACATCTCAAGTTGAGAGTACATCATCACTCACATGTGAGGAAGGAGGTACTCCATCATTCCCACCTCAGCCTCAAGGTATGTCATCTATTCCATCTTCAATCAAAGGTATGCCATCTAGCCCATCTCATTTAAACATTGATGAAATTACTAATGTTGATATGAATTTACCTTTGAGAACACTGCCTAGAATTTTTCGTAGAAACCCAAAGTATTTGATTGATATTGATGGGAATATTTTGCAACCAATGGAAGGTAAGATTCCAAAACACACTTGTAGAAGATATTCCCATAATATTTGGAGAGTATTCTTTGAAAAGTTAAATAGGACCAAAAGATGTCAACTATTTGTTGAAATGATGTGAAGTATAAAGTATAGGTCCATCATGAAGATTCTTGGGTTGAGAACATCGAAGGCTTCAAGTGAAAATCTATTGTCAAGAATATAATGAGTGCATATGAGAGTGAGGGTAACACCTCACGCACAAAAGATAGTAATGTCACACAAAGTGTCATTACATCAACAATAGTAAGTAATCAAACGAGGAAAGCTCATCTCATTAGAAAGATGAGTCAAGCATTAAGAATTAATAGAATTTTTTATCAAGAGCCATTGGAAGGCACCAAAGAATTGAGGACACAGTTTCCAATGAATTATGGGTGTTCTCGAGGAGACTACCATGAAAAGATAAACCAATTGTTGAAGTATTGAGATCACTAATTGAACACTTTTGGAAGAATAACACAAGGGTATCTTTGAATCAAAGGGATGTGGTAAGAAGGAGAATTAGTAGTCAAAACTGTGAGCCACATCCAAAGCATTTTTTGGATATGAATTAAACATATTTTTTTGGTAAATTTCTAGAGATGTATCCTCAAATTAAAAAATTTCATAGAAATTTTGAAATGCTAAAACATTTCTATGTCGAAATAAATCACACATGCACTACTTGTTGTAGATTACATATTGAATTTTCTAACCATCTTGATGTTTATCAGTCTATATGTTTAGATTTGCATACTAATAATGTTTTGTAGGATTGTGGCATACATGTGCCCCACCAAAATCTTCAAGAGACTTCATATCAACAATTTTATGTGAAAGAGAGGAAGGAAAATATTCTACATGAAATTATGCTTGGATGGCACACGTCAACATTGTGGTGGCTTGCAACGTATGCCAATATGTGAACATATGGAAAGCACACATGCAATTGGAAATGAACTAGTAGAGTTTGAAAAGTATAAAACAATGGCCTACAGCACAAAAGATGGTAAAGAAGAAAAAATGTGTGATTTGGTTATTTAAAAAATTCTAGTGTATCAATTTATGTCTACATTTTGTGATAGTATATTGTATGAGTATACAAGGCATACCCATAGAGCTCGATGGTTGGACTTGAAATTTAAGTTATGCAAGGACACATTTCCACTTGGAGGAATTGTTTCAATCATCGAATTTGTAGAGAACTATAGTCTACATCCATAGAATAAGGTGCAATCAAAATATTACAACTCCACACAGGTTTCTATATTTGTGCACATCACATTCATTCATGTGAATGATAGCACAAAGGATGAAAAAAAGATCATAAGGGAGTACATCATTTTTATATTAGTGGCGATCACATGCATTCTATGGAGTTCATGCAAGGTTTCTTTCAAGTTTTCTACAATGATTTGGCTAGAAGGGGCATATCATTCAGTCAACATATCATATAGTTGGATAACTGTACATCAAAATTCAAGAACTCATAGATGTTCTATTGGTTGAGCAAGATGCATAATATTATAGGTGTTCAACATATGTGTAACTTTTGTGAGGCTAGGAATGGAAAGGGGGAGCATGATGGTGTAGGAGCATGTATCAAAAGAGCCATATCATGAGAAGAGTTAAAATATAAAGACAATGCAAAGTTGCTAGATGCAATATCAATCGTCAAGTGGTGTAATAATTCGATGGGTCTAGGTAATGAAGGTAATTCTTCATTTTATAGATTTTTTTGGTTGATAGATGATACTAATATTGTACCATATGAGGATTGTTGTACACTAACATGATCAAGTGAGCTACACTCTTTCATAAGCTCAAATGTAGGTTCATGGAGTATCCATACATGGAAGATGGCATGTTTTTGTTCTTCATGTATAATTAAATCTTGGAATGAATGTGAGTCAAAGGAGTGGGTTGATGAATGGTGGTTGAGTTATCTTAGCCCACTTGACACGTATTGGCCCTCGACAACACTAGAACTGACAAGATGGAATCATTGGTTGACTTTGACCACATATCAGATCTAGTTTAACTAGGTAATATATCTACTTGCATAGTTTTTGAAATTCCTAATGTTATCTTACTTTGTAGTGTTTTTGTAATGTTGACTAATTTCATCTAATTTGCTGCACATATTAATGTAGGGTATGTTTATGAAATTATTGCAGATGAAGACAATGAAGAGGGAATGTATTGTTACTTGTGTCATTGTGTTGAGGCCAAAAAATAAATTGGAGGCCCTAGTTATAGATGGAGAAAACATCAAATACCCTACAGGATCGGTGGTTGTTACTGGAACATGGCTTAGAAGGTACCCACATAAGAGTGTTAATGATTGGTTATTCAGGACTTTGACATGCATCAAAATATTCTTCATTACTTGAACCTTTTCATGGCATCCAATGTTCATTTGATACAACATTGGGGTAGACCTTTGAACAAGAACTTTTGGAAGGTGTGTGAGTTTGACCATGAGGCAATAATTGACACAATAAAGAGTAGAGTAGAAATGGATGATTCGTTGGATTAATTTCTAAGTATGCACATTGATTTTGTAAAGTCATGTGATTGATATTAATGTATTGTAGTTGATAGTTAGACCTTTTGTTTCTATATTTCAAGTTTGCATATGTTTTGGTTCAAAGTTTACATATGTTTGTCTTTTTTTTGTTGTTGCATTTTTACACATATACAATGAATATTGGGTAGACTATATGCATATTTATGGTTTCACCATTTGACCATCTGGAGACCTCAATTTACAAACTTGACCTTTGTAGCCCTAGATTAGACTTGGGAGACCCTTCCTCAACTGTCATTTCACCTAAAACATCAACTATTTCTATCATATCCATCCAACATATATCATCTTTCCCTCATCTTAGCATTTTCATCCTTTATCATAAGCTAGTCATCACAACCATCATCCTTAGACCTTGGTCCTTTTTGCCATTAGCCTACCCTTATCATCTTATCATTGTCATCATCATTGCTTTCAGTATTCACCATCCTCATTTTCCTATCCAATCTATATCCTATCATATCATATCCAATATTTATCATATTTTATCCTATCTCATCACCCAATCACAATCCATATCATATCTTATCAAAATCAATCTTGTCAAGAGTATGAAATAAAAAAGGAATCTGCTCTAAAAAAACTTGGAAAGAAGCAAAACAAAGTGAATGAGATAGATAAAGTGTTGAATGAATATATTCTTCTTGCTCTCAAGAAGTTTCAAGGAAGGTGCCTGTGTAGTATGTGGAATGGGAAAATGGAAATGGAGAAGTGGAAAACTCATGAAGTTTTGTATTTGGCAAGAATTTGTGCAGGAAAAGAAAGTGAGAGATGATGCTATAGGTGGATTTGAACAAATGAAATAAAAAATTCTTGAACTTAAGAATTCCATGAAGCAAAGACAACTAGAAATAGATGATAAGGAAGAAGCAACATCAAATGTAAGTGCAAAAAAAAGAGAATCTATGCAGTGGACACATGGAAGTATTCAAGAAATTGAAAAATCTATCAAACAAAGGGATGTTGTTGTCCTAAGCATTGATGACAAAGAAGATAATCTAAAGCTCAAAGTAAAAGATATGAAAAAGAAGTTAGAAGATCATGAAAAGGAATAACGAGGGGTGTTAATAGATAATAGCAGCAGAGATGAGGAAAAATATGTGGATGGTCAAGTTTCAAATGCAAAAGCAATAGTCAAAAGTGTTGAAATTGAAGCAAAACAATTGAAGACTAAAATTAGCCACTTAGAAAAGGAATAAAAAGATAAAAAGAAGATTTTATCATCAATGAAAAGGAGGTTAGTTTACTCTAAAAACACTTGAAAAAGAAGCATACCAAAATGAATGATATAGATAATGTATTCAATGAAGAGATTCTTCCTGCTCTCAAGAAGTTGAGGAAGGTGTGTGTGTAGATTTTTCTCTAGGTGATCCCACAATAGTGGTTTTTAATTTTTGGCCAAACTAGACATTGAAATTATTATTTTTAACTAAATCTTAACATTCGGGAACCTATAGCGGCTAAATCGTGAGGAATTTGAAGATGATACAAACTAGAATCTTGTCACATTTTGTCTGTAGATTCTAAAAATATTTTTTTCAAAATTTTTGGAATCAGATTGCACTTCTTTTTCCATCTCCCACGAAAACTATTTTTTTCAAAAAACAACATTTTAAAAAAGTGATGCACATCGTTTAATGCATAATTTTTTTTCCATGAAGGATAAAATTCTAATTTTTTCAAATTTATATTTGTAACTCTGATATCTAGTGCTTCCACTTGGTTAGATAGTTTTTTATTGAATATTTTTTCTTGAATGAATTTTCAAAGTCAAACCAATTACAATTTAGACATAGTGCGACCGTATAACGCGTAACTTTTTTTGTATATATCAAAATTCATTTTTTTTTTGTTGGACCAAGGACTTCAATATCTGGTGCACTCATATTTTTCAAAAACTTGTTTTGATAATCTGTTATTTTTCCACATGTGTATAATAGAGACCTTCATTTTTGATGAAAAACCTATGTTTAATAAAACTTAAAAAAATACATAATATAACCAAAACATATTAAAATTATATTCGTTGAATAGCTCATTCTAAGGACTACCTGGTTCCAGTTGGGTTTGTGAAGAATCCTCCATTTTCATCCTCAACCCAAGCTTCGAAGCATAAAAATTTAGGGTTTTTTTATGTTTCAGGGGGAGAATGAGGAATAAGGGGGGTTCATGCAAACCCCTAGGGGTTCGTTTGAAATGCATTTTTCTTTTGTTTTTTGGGTGAGAAATGTGGGCCTAGTAATTAATGGGTTCGGTCGAACCCTAGTTCGGTCGAACCCCTTTTTGGTTTGGTTGAACTTGATAGTTGCAATGCATCTGAATGGGTACATTTAGGCTAGGCATGGTCATGTTTTGCACCCAAACATGTTGAAATAGTTTGAGCTACATTGTACTGATGATATCCCTTAAGAGTCTAAAGTACAAAAAGGTAGCAATATTTTATGAGATATTACTCAAAATTCATGTCACTTATAAACATTCTATCTAAGGCTACAAGATCATGTAGGGCCTCTATAATAACCTCTCTTAGTTTTTGATATCTCTGAGGTTTTTTCACATGGTATCCAGTTTTCAGTTGATGGAAAAAGTGTCAATTGCATGTAGTGTAAAGTTGCAAGGGGTGTAACTTTCATTCTACTCCTTTTGTGACCAAACCAATAGTTCCAACGCATCTAGATGGGTATGTTTAGGCTAAGAATGGTCCTGTTTTGCACCCAAACATGTTGAAATAGTTTGAGCTACATTGTATCGACGATCTCCCTTAAGAGTCCAAAGTGCAAAAAGGAAACAATCTTTGATGAGTTGTTACTCAGAAACCGTGTCACTTAGAAACATTTTATCTAAGGATATGGGATCACATAGGGCCACTCTATAATAGCCTCTCAGTTTTTGATATCTCTGAGGCATTTTCCCGTGGTGTTGAGTTTTTAATTGATGGAAAAAGGGTCAGATGCATGCAGTATAAAGTTGCAAAGGGGTGTTACTTTCATTCTGCTCCTTGTGCGACCAAAATTATTAGTCTAACACATTTGGATTGGTTATTTTATACTAGGAATCATCTTGTTTCAAACCCAAACACATTGAAATAGTCTGAGCTACTTTGTATTGATGATATCCCTTAAGACTCCAAAGTGCAAAAAGGTAGTAATATTTGAAGAGCTATTACTTGGAAAATGTGTCAATTAGAAACAATCTAAGGTTAAGGGATCACATAGGGATCCTCTACAATAACCTCTCTCATTTTTTGATATCTCTGAGGTGTTTTTCCATGGTGTCCAATTTTTTAGTTGATGGAAAAAGTGTCAAATACATGCAATGTAAAGTTGCAAAGGGTTATAAATTTTGTTCTGCTCCTCGTGCAACCAAACTGATAGTTCTAACACATATGGATAGGTACATTTAGGCTAGGCATGGTCCTATTTCACACCCAAACATGTCGAAACAGTCTGAGCTACATTGTACTGACAATATCCCTTAAGAGTCCAAAGTGCAAAAAAGAAACAATATTTGACAAGTTGTTACTCAAAAACCATGTCACTTAGAAACATTCCATCTAAGGCTATGAGATCACGTAGAGCCCCTCTATAATAACCTCTCTCAGTTTTGATATCTCCAAGGCCTTTTCCCATGGTGTCCAGTTTTTAGTTGATGGAAAATGGCTCAAATGCATGTAGTGTAAAGTTGCAAAAGGGCATAACTTTCATTCTTCTCCTCATGCAACTAAACCGATAGTTCCAACACATTCATATTGGTGGTTTTATGATATGAATGGTATTGTTTTACACCCAAACATGCCAAATAGTCCGAGCTACATTTTATCGACGATATCCCTTAAGAGTCCAAAGTGTAAAAAGACAACAATCTTTGAAGAGATATTACTCGAAAACTATGTCAATTAGAAACAATGTGTCTAAGGCTACGGGATCATGTAGGGCCCCTCTAGAATAATCTCTCTCAGTTTTTGATATCTCTGAGGCATTTTCCTGTGGTGTCTATTTTTTTGTTGATGGAAAAAGTGTCAAATTCATGTAATGTAAAGTTACAAAGGGGTGTAACTTTCATTTTTCTCCTCATGCAATCAAATCAAAAATTCCAACATGTCTAGATGGGTACGTTTAGGCTAGGAATGGTCCTATTTTGCACCCAAACATGCTGAAATAGTCTGAGCTACTGGTGCAGGAGCACCTTAAGGTCTTTTGGAAGATCTTAGTGATTTTTGGCTTGTAGGTGGTTCTAGCCAACCACCAAGGGAATAAGGACTATGTTATAAAGTCCCAAGTGTGTTTTTGATGTGTGTGTTATGGAAAACTTAGGTTGGTTTAGAGCTTTGAGGTTTGGAAAAGTCTTAGTGTAGAGATTGAAAAAAACTAGACAATGTTGTCTTAGGAATTTGGCATAAAAGTTGAAAAATAGCATTAATGTTGTTCTAAGTCTGACCCAAGGGTCCTAGCACGTGGGAGAAAGGTATATAAGGTCATACAAACCCTAATACCTTGGTTGGAAGTTCATTTTCATGAATTGAGACTTGGAGAGCATATTGTGTGATTGGAATTCAATAACTTTTGAGTGAATATTTGTGTTTGAGCCTTCATCCAATCAATGATGGATTGAAAGGTCTTGTATGATGGTTTCATTATTTCATTTATTTACTATGTGAGGCATTATATTATCCATTTAGTTCAATTGTTTTCTGTTTTGCAAGTTTTTGGAGTTTTGGCCTTATAGTCGATTCAGGCCAGTTTTTGGAAATCATGATCCCCACTTGAATTCCCATGTAAAGGATACCATGGCCACTTGGAATAAAGTAGGGGACTATTTTTATAGTGTAAATATTGTGTGTGGAGTCTTGGTTTGCAGGGAAAGAGTTGAATTCAACAAGCACTAGGCGAGTGCAAGTGCATCCTGGCTAGTGGCTTGGAGAGGACAGCAGTAAAGAAAGCTGATAAATGGATTGGTTTGTGACAATCAAGAGTAGGAGAGTGTGGTCACATGTAGTCCAGACATGTGTGCGCAAGGAGGAGTGTTGAGGAGGTCATTGAAGCCCTCAAAGTTAGAAAAAGGAGCCAAAACCCTAGAAACCCTTGAAAATAGGGGGTATGAAGACAGTCCTATGTACGGACACTTGCAAAACCTTACACCTAGTAAATCTTGAAGCCTAGGGTACTACTAGGAAGGATATCCAAAAATATTTTGGGGTTGTTAAGGCCATTTTTGAGAAAAGCCAAGAAACAGGGTTCTAGGAGGCCTAAAAGGGGCAAAAAGGCTACAAGGCCTAGAAACTAGAAAATCTTGAAAGCAAAGAGAAAAAGGTGAAAGTATCCAAAGAAATGGATCAGTGAGGAGTAAAAACACCTAAAGAACAAAAATACCACCTTACCTTAGCCCTGGAGTGGTTAGGGCGTACTTGGGCCAGTGTGGAGCTCATGGAAGCCTAGTGGCGAATTGAGAGTGTTGGTGAAGATTTTGAAATTGGTGGAGAGACCTACAAGGCGTTAGGGGTTTAAGAGAAATCCATAAGTAGGGTAGAGTGGAATACCCTAAGAAGACCAAAGAATAGGTCTTGGGAAGAGCAAGAGTGCTCTTGAGGTATAGGGCTCCCCATCAAATTGGTATCGGAGCCAATAAAGGCTTGGGAATTGAAACTAGTAAATGTCAAAGGGAAGTGAATCCATAGGAGAGAATACCATGGTGACCAATGCAAAGCTAGCTAGAGACTTGAAAGAGCAGCAAGAGAAGAATATGCTTCTTGAAGAGGCTATGGAAGAGATGAAGCAAAAATTGGAAGAAGTTGTTGAAACGAAAAGCAAGATGAAAGTGCAGTTGTCAGAGGACAAAGGCAAGGGTAAATACCAAGAGGAGGAGGACATAGAACTAGAAATTGACCATCCATTAGCAGAGGAACCCTTCCTCAAAGCATTGAAGGCATTGAGTGGCAAGGCACTTGAAGGTATCCCTGTGTTCATAGGAAGAATGGATGCAGAGTTGGTTATGGAATGGATAGAGGGAATGGAGAATCACTTTGAATGTGATGGAGTTACAGAAGCACAAAAGGTGAAGATAGCCAAATCAAGGCTAAGAGGACAAGCATCAACTTGGTGGAAGTTTCTACAAGAAGAAAGAGAGAAGGAAGGCAATAAACCCATAGGAAGTTGGAAGACAATGGTGGCTAAAGTGAAGGAGAACTATCTACCTGAGGACTATGATATTCAATTGCACAAGAAGAGGCAAAATCTCAGACAAAGAGACCTAGATGTAGCTGCATATACAAAGGAGTTCCAAAAACTAAGTCTTGGATCTAGAGTGCAAGAAGTTGAAAGCATCAAGGTGGCTAGGTACCTAAACGGTCTTAGATGGAGCATCCAAGAGGAGTTGAGTCTTTTCACACTTACTACCCTCCATAGCTGCTATCAAATGGCTATTAAGGTGGAAGAGAAACTAAAAAAGAAACAAGATTCCAATACTAGGGGTAAAGGAAGAAGTAGAGACCCTAGAGGTGGACATAGAGGAGGTTTTGGTGGAAGAAGCCAAGAGAACAAAGGGCAAGGTGAATACAAAGGTGGAGAGCAGTCCCATGAGTCAAATAGTAGAGGGGGTTATAGAGGTAGAAGCTCAAACAATGGAGGAAGAGGTAGATCAGGAGGCTTTGGGAGAAGCTCTCATTTTGCTTCCATGAAATGCTACAATTGTGGATAGTTGGGTCATCCAGCTTATAGGTGTCCTGACAAGCCAAAATATTCACAAAGTGAGAGGAAGATCAACTATGTTCAAGAAGAGGACTGCTCCAAACAATCAGAGGTGAGTCTAGATTCAGAGAAAGGTGAGAATCTCATGTTAAGGAGAATTTTGATCAAAGCACCTGCCGAGGAAGAACACAAACAAAGGAGAGCTCTTTTTAGAGTCAAGTGCAAGATACTAGGAAAGGTTTGCAAGCTCATCATTGATTCAGGGTCTACTGATAATGCCATCTCAGAGGAGGCAGTACAAAAGTTCAAACTCACCAAGAAACCCCATGTGTGCCCTTACAAGGTTACTTGGTTGAACAAGGGGCATAATGTACTAGTCAATGAACAAGTGTGGGTTGAGTTTACTATAGGAAAGTATCATGATAGGATACTATGTGATGTGCTACCAATGGATGCATGCCATCTGTTGCTTGGTAGACCATGGCAATATGATAGGGAGGCAGTGCATCATGGCAAGGAGAATAAGTATTCATTCAAGAAGGATGGAGTGACTTACAAAATACAGTCTTTGTTAGAAGAAAATACTGTGGAAAAGGCAAAAACCAGTGTCCTTTTGTTGAGTGGAAAGGAATTTCTAAAAGACATCAAGGAGGAAGAAGGAGTTTGTCTATGCAATCATGTTGAAGCCAAAGGAAGAGGAGTTACCTAATCAGCTACCTATGACAGCAGAAGTGAAGCGACTATTGGATCAGTTCAAGGACATTATTTGTGAAGGTACACCAGCTACACTACCACCTAAGAGAGCAATCAGTCATCAAATAGACTTTATACCAGGAGCAACACTACCTAACAAGGCTGCATACAAGATGACACCGGAGCAGAACAAAGAGATAGCAAGGCAAGTTCAAGAACTTTTGGACCAAGGGCTGATCAGAAAGAGCATAAGTCCATGTGTTGTTCCAGTTGTGTTGGCACCTAAGAAGGGAGATAAGTGGAGGATGTGTACTGATTCTAGGGCCATAAATAGGATAACCATTAGATATAGGTTTCCTATTCCTAGGATAGAAGATCTAATGGACTGTTTAGGGGGTGCTAAGTTCTATTCCAAAATTGATTTGAAAAGTGGCTATTATCAGATTAGGATGAAAGAAGGAGATGAATGGAAGTCAGCATTCAAAACCACAGAAGGGTTATATGAATGGTTAGTGATGCCATTTGGGCTTACAAATGCACCTAGCACTTTTATGAGGGTGATGAATGAGGTCCTGAAGGACTTTATAGGAGTCTTTGTGGTTGTCTACCTAGATGATATCCTCATCTTTAGCAAAACAAGAGAAGAACATATGAAGCACCTAGAACTTGTGTTGAAGAAACTTCAAGAGGAGAAGCTCACCATCAATCTTGAGAAGAGTGAGTTCATGAAGCAAGAGTTAGTCTACCTAGGATTTGTGGTATCTCAAGGGAACTTGAAGATGGATAAAAGCAAGGTTGAAGCCATTCTTAGTTGGCCTACTCCAAAGACAGGGACAGAAGTTAGGAGTTTCCATGGATTGGCACAATTCTATAGGAAGTTTGTGAGAAGGTTTAGTGAAATTTGTGCACCGGTTCTTGACACCATTAAAGGAGGACTGAAAACAAAGTTTGTGTGGACCAAAGAAGCCAATGAAGGATTTGAAAGGTTGAAGAGGGAGATAGCTACCCAACCTATCTTAGTTTTACCAAGTTTTGACAAGCCATTCATAGTGGAATGTGATGCAAGTAACATAGCAGTTGGGGCTGTTCTAAGCCAAGAAGGCAGGCCAGTGGCATTCTTTAGTGAAAGGTTGAATGAAGCAAAGTCTAGGTACTCATCCTATGACTTAGAGCTATATGCTTTGGTGCAGGCTCTTAAGAAGTGGAGACACTATCTATTGCCAAAGGAATTTGTGGTATACACTGGCAATCAGGCTTTAAGCTACATAAATACTCAAGAGAAGCTCAGTTTGAGGCATATCAAGTGGATGGAGTTTTTGCAGTCATACACTTTTACCATCAAGCATAAGAAGGGGGTTAACAACAAGGTTGTTGATGCTCTTAGTAGGAGGTTGCTTACTGTCCAAGAGATACAGTTACAAAGCACAGGGGTTGAAGGATTCAAAGATCTATATGAAGGAGATTCTAATTTCTCAGAAATATACAAGGTATGTACTGATTTTGAGAACCATTTTCACAGTGAATATGTTGAATTACACCTTGCAAAATGGCTTATTGTTTAGGGGAAATCAATTGTGTGTTCCTAGAGGTTCTATGAGGGAGAATATGATCCAAGAAAAGCATAATGGTAGTTTGAGTGGTCACTTTGGTTTGAACAAGACACTAGACTTAGTGGAGAGGTTCTATTGGTGGCCTAAGATGCAAAGAGATGTAAGAAGATATGTTGAACAATGTGGAGTATGTCAAAAGGCAAAGGGAACATCAAGCAATGCAGGTCTTTACCAGCCATTACCCATTCCAAATAGACCATGGGAATGCATAAGCATGGACTTCATAGTAGGACTACCTAGGACACCAACTGGTTTGGACAGTGTGTTTGTTGTAGTGGATAGATTTAGCAAGATGAGCCATTTCATACCATGCAAGACAACACATGATGCAAGTCAGATTGCACACCTATTCTTTAGGGAAGTAGTGAGGATACATGGGTTGCCAAGGAGCATAGTTGCAGACAGAGATGTGAAGTTTATGGGGCATTTTTGGAAAACTCTTTGGAAGAGGCTAGGAACCAACTTGTCTCATAGCTCAGCATATCATCCACAAATGGATGGACAGACAGAGGTGATCAATAGGGTACTTGGGAACTTGTTGAGATGCTTAACTAAGGAGTATGGACAAGGATGGGAGCAAGTGATTCCACAAGCAGAATTTGCTTACAATGATAGCACAAATAGGACTACGGGTAAGAGTCCATTTGAGATAGTCTATGGTTTACATCCAAGGGGTGTACTTGAGCTTAGAGATCTAAAAGGATATGAAGGGATCAGTGGACATGCTAATGATTTTGCTCAGTCAATGAGAGAGGTTCATGAGCAGGTCAAAAAGACATTGATAGAGGCTAATCAAAAGTTGAAGGCTAAGAGAGATGAAGGGAGAAGAGAATTACAATTTGAGATAGGTGATTTGGTGATGGTAAACTTGAACAAGGCAAGGTTATAGAAAGGCATACCAAGCAAGCTACAGATGAAAAGGATAGGGCCATGTAAAGTGTTGGCTAAGTATGGGTCAAATGCATACAAGGTGGAGTTACCCAAGGAGATGTTTATTTCTCCTATCTTCAATGTGAAGGACTTGGTGAAGTATAAAGGACCAGAAATGGATGAAGAATAGTAAAATGCTGAGATAAACAAGGATGTGGAAGCACTCAAGGTACCTGATCAGATCAGACCACAAGTGGATAGGATTTTAGACTCAAGGGAGAAGAAGACTAGGCACAAGACATACAAGGAGCACCTAGTGAAGTGGAAACATCAACCAAAGTCAGAGGCTACTTGGTTAGTAGAAGGTGACTTTAAGAAGCATGGAATTAGTGAGGAGCTCTTGACACCACAGGTTCCTTAACTTATTTGTTTCAGGGGGAGAATGGTGCAGGAGCACCTTAAGGTCTTTTGGAAGATCTTAGTGATTTTTGGCTTGTAGGTGGTTCTAGCCAACCACCAAGGGAATAAGGACTATATTATAAAGTCCCAAGTGTGTTTTTGATGTGTGTGTTATGGAAAACTTAGGTTGGTTTAGAGCTTTGAGGTTTGGAAAATTCTTAGTGTAGAGATTGAAAAAAACTAGACAATGTTGTCTTAGGAATTTGGCCTAAAAGTTGAAAAATAGCATTAATGTTGTTCTAAGTACGACCCAAGGGTCCTAGAACGTGGGAGAAAGGTATATAAGGTCATCCAAACCCTAATACCTGGGTTGGAAGTTCATTTTCACGAATTGAGACTTGGAGAGCATATTGTGTGATTGGAATTCAACAACTTTTGAGTGAATATTTGTGTTTGAGCCTTCATCCAATCAATGATGGATTGAAAGGTCTTGTCTGATGGTTTGAGGCTTTCCTTTGTGTCATTTATTTACTGTGTGAGGAATTATATTAGCCATTTAGTTCAATTGTTTTCTGTTTTGCAAGTTTTTGGAGTTTTGGCCTTATAGCCGGTTCAGGCTAGTTTTTGGAAATCATGATCCCCACTTGAATTCCCATGGAAAGGCTACCATGGACACTTGGAATAAAGTATGGGAATATTTTTATAGTGTAAATATTGTGTTTGGAGTCTTGTTTTGCAAGGAAAGAGTTGAATTCAACAAGCACTAGGCGAGTGCAAGTGCATTCTGGCTAGTGGCTTGGAGAGGACAGTAGTAAAGAAAGCTAATAAATGGATTGGTTTGTGCCAATCAAGAGTAGGAGATTATGTTAACATGTATTCTAGACATGTTTGTGCAAGGAGGAGTGTTGAGGAGGTCGTTGAAGCCCTCAAAGTTAGAAAAAGGAGCCAAAACCCTAGAAACCCTTGAAAATAGGGGGTATGAGAAAAGTCCTATGTACGGACACTTTAAGAACCTTAAACCTGGTAAATCTTGAAGCATAGGGTACTACTAGGAAGGATATTCAAAAATATTTTGGGTTTGTTAAGGCCGTTTTTGAGAAAAGCCAAGAAATAGGGTTCTAGGAGGCCTAAAAGGGGCAAAAAGGCTACAAGGCCTAGAAACTAGAAAATCTTGAAAGCGAAGGGAAAAAGGTGAAAGTATCCAAAGAAATGGATCAGTGAGGAGTAAAAACACCTAAATAACAACAAGACCACCTTACCTTAGCCCTGGAGTGGTTAGGGCGCACTTGGGCCAGTGTGGAGCTCATGGAAGCCTAGTGGCGAATTGAGAGTGTTGGTGAAGATTTTGAAATTGGTGGAGAGACCTACAAGGCGTTAGGCTTTTAAGAGAAATTCCTAAGTAGGGTAGAGTGGAATACCCTAAGAAGACCAAAGAATAGGTCTTGGGAAGAGCAAGAGTTCTCTTGAGGTATAGGGCTCCCCATTAGCTACATTGTACCGATGATATCCCTTAAGAGTCCAAAGTGCAACAAAGCAGTAATATTTGACGAGTTGTTACTTAGAAATCATGTCACTTAGAAACATTCCATCTGAGGCTATGAGATCATGTAGGTACCCTCTACAATAACCTTTCTCAAATTTTGATATCTTTGAGGCCTTTGCTCATGGTTTCTAGTTTTCAGTTGATGAAAATAGGTTAGATGGATGTAGTGTAAAGTTGCAAAGCGGTGTAACTTTCATTCTGCTCCTCGTGTGACCAAATTGACAATTTAAACATGTTTGAATGGGTACGTTTAGGCTAGGCATGGTCCTATTTCACACCCAAAAATGATGAAACAGTTCGAGCTACGTTGTACTGACGATATCCCTTAAGAGTCCAAAATGCAAAAAGACAACAATCTTTGATGAGATATTACTCAGAAACCATGTCACTTAGAAATAATATTTCCAAGGCTATGGGATCACATAGGGCCCCTCTATAATAACCTCTCTCAGTTTTTGATATCTTTGAGGTGTTTTCCCGTGGTGAGAGTTTTTGTTGATACTCCAAAAATCATTAGATGCATGTAGTGTAAAGTTGCAAGGTAGGCTACTTTTTGTTTTGTTCTTTGTGGGGCCAAACCGTTAGCGCCAATACATCCATTTTGGCACATCTGCGCTAAGCATGATCACCACCGTTCATTATAAAAGGGTCATATTCTTTCCTATTCAAAGGGTCACAAACTTTTGCCTTTGAAATGTCACAACCTAAATCATATCATCACTATTTGTGAGAACCTAAATTAATTTATTTGCAATATTGTCTAAGGTTGCATTCTTAATTGTATTCTTCAAGGATGCTATGGATGTGTTTCTCAATGATAAATTGCTCCCCCTCTTATGTTAGTGCTTATCAACCTAGAAAGCATTTCGACAAACAACGTTTTTAATATGCATGGAGTAATCTTGTTGAAGATAAATTCGGTCATGAAGCAAACAAATAGATATATGCAATACACAAAGTATGAGGTGTACATGTGAATACACGTAAATTTGGTATACACAGGAAGCATGAAGCATGCATGTGAATACACATAATACATAAAGTCTACACAAGAAGCTTGAAACATACACGTGAAAACATGAAGTATACGCAATAAGCATGAATCATACATGTGAACACATGAAGTATACACAATAAGCATGAAGCATACACATGAATGGTAGCATGAAGCATACACGTGGAATGGTAGATGTCTTCCAAGAATTATATGACAAATTTCTAGAGGTATGAGGTCACATTTAATAATGTCTTGCTCATTTTTAGTTGCATACTTCAAAGTGTGTTGCATAATTACATGAATTTCCTTACCATGCTATAATGATTCTACAGAGTATGGGCTTAGATGTGTAGTGGTAGAGAGACCTAGGTATTAGATTTCATCATGTATTATTATATTCATACAATTGATTTAATGTTCAATAATCTTAGAGGATAACAAAGTTCAAACTTTATATATTTACAATTATATAAAGGAAGAGTACATGTAATACAATTGTACTTTAAATATTTGAAGTAAAACATCTACAAATATCCATTGAAGCAAGGATTTATAATGCAAATATGAACACCATCAATAAAAAACATGTGTATTAACCAAATAGTTGTATATGCATACATCAATATCTGTCGTATAAGTATAACATATATATAGAATATCCATATATGCTTACAAGAATGCCATATAGGCATACAATGTCAACTATATGCAATACAAAATATATGTCCACAAATGCCATATAGGCATACAACAAAGGAACCCAATAAAAAGTCATTCCCCTCTGGGTGAAGAAAATAGATCGCGGGTGACCTTTGATCTTTGAGGGGATGGAGATGCATATGAGAGTGGTCTACTTCAAACCCAAGGGCTACTCCTCTTATTTAGTTCATCACAGAGCTTTAGTTGTTACAATAAAAGTTATAGACATTAATATAGAAATTACATTATAAAAAATGAAATATTTAACAAAATAATCACTTACTATTGCCATATGATCTCTCTCCTCATTTGCCACAATATCAAGATTAGGTTGTGGCATTGTAATGTCCTGTAGAAACCATCCAGATAGAAATTAAAATTCAAATCAATAATCATTTAATTTTTCAATAATAAACAACTATAACAATGAATGTAATTTGAAATTTACTAATCTATCTCATACCCACGTCAAAGGAAGGGAGCTATCAATTGCAAAAGACACACCATGATCCATTACCATATGAACATCAGGAGGTGTCTCCGCCTGCATCATCTGAAAAAAAAAAAACAACATTATTCAATTACGAAAACTAGAATAGTGATGCAGGTCATGGCTTAGAATGCATGAGATAGTCAACAAAATTTTGAGTACTTTGGTAGACGTGTATAAAAAATGTGGTAGTATAGACAAGGCAGCAAATTGTTTGAATTTTTTTGAGAGAATTGTTTAATAAAATACTTTGGTAGACATGTATGGAAAATGTGGTAGCATAGACAAGGAAGCGAGTTATTTGAAAAAATGCCTCAAAGAAATGTGGTCTCATGGTGATGTCCACATGAGACCGCATTTCTTTGAGGCATTTTTTTCAAACAACTCACTATCTTATCTATGCTACCACATTACTATTATGCTTTGATAGATTTTTTCCAAGAATCCATAGTTTGTTCAAAAGCACCTGTTTTATGCTTTTAGCCATAGCAACAAGTAAACTATTTGATAAAATGATTTGGTAGACATGTATGGAAAATGTTGTAGCATAGACAAGGCAGTGAGTTGTTTGAAAAAATTCCTCAAAGAAATGTGGTCTCATGGTGATGTCGGTCTCATGGTGATGGACATCACCATAAGATCACATTTCTTTGAGGCATTTTTTCAAACAAATCTTTGGCTTGTCTATGCTATTGCTTACTATTATGGTTTGATAGATTTTTTCCAAGTGTCCATAGTTTGTTTGAAAGCACCTATTTTATTCTTTTAGCCATAGCAGCAAGGAAGTGACTTGTTTGATAAAATGCTTTGGTAGAAATGTATAGAAAATGTGGTAGCATGGACATGGCAGTGCGCTATTTGAAAAAAATCCTCAAAGAAATGTGGCCTCATGGTGATGTCCATCACCATGAGGCCACATTTTTTTGAGGAATTTTTTCAAATAGCTCACTGCCTCGTCTATCCTAAAGCTTACTATTATGCTTTGATATATTTTTTCCAAGCATCCATAACATAAACAAGGTAGTGAACTGTTTGAAAAAATACCTCAATAAAATGTGGTCTCATGGAATGTCATGACAAGAAAATGCAATTGGTAGCTGCTCCTAGTTATTAGTTATGAAATGTGAAGTAATTACATAACTGCTTATGTTGAATTTCTAAAAAACTATATTGTAATTGAAATTTTGTCATCTATCAACATCTAGTTATTAGTTATGCAATGTGTAGTAATGCTTTGAGTTTGAAAGATGTGCAATGCAATGTAATCAGTGATATGAATATAAACTACAAAAATATATTAAGTACAATTCATTAGTTAAACTCTTTATTTTATTACCTGAGTGAAACTTTGAACTGCAACTCCACTGAGAGGTGTTGCCATGAAATCTCCAAGATTAACCTATTCAACATCCAAAATCAGATATTAGCATACCATTCATATAACAATGTTATTCACATGTAATATTTATAATTGTTTACTAGTTACATACCTCGATAGTACATGTTGTAGTGTAATATGAAGGTGGAGAACTGATAAAAACTAAATTAATGCTATGACCCCAAAATTTCATTACAATCATTAAACTAAATTAGTTAATCTTGAATTTCAAAAATGAAATTTAATAAATTAAATTCAATGAACTTGCTAATATTTACCTGATTATCAAGTCTAAAAGCCTCATTCAAGACGACATCTGTCATCACCAACTACTGAGCTACAAATGGAGTCTATGCACCTGCGTCCTAACTATTTGTGGGTTCATAATCACAGGTTTAACCACAAGCCTGATAAGTATGGGGTGTAACCCTACTCCTTGAAGTTTCCCCCAACTCACGTTGTGTTGCAGGGTTGGCATGCTTTATTATGCTTTGGGTCAAGTAAGTAATGGACTGTAGTGTCTTGACCTCAACACTCTCCTTCACAACAAAAGGGATAGCCACATGCTCATTGGTCAATCTGGCAAGTGCTCGTCTCAGTGGCCACTATGGGTCAAGACATGCACCTAGTCTATCCTGTGCTAACCCCCCACCTCTACCCTGGAAGTCTCACATATCAAAATAGTTTGGCACTTTATTGAGGAAAAACTCGCAATAGAGTTTCCTCAAAAAATATTGCAGGACCTCATTATTATTGCATGGAAGATGGTTGAAAACCATCCACCAACTCTACTAAAAATGGTTCTTTATCCCTTGGTGGTTACACCAATGGATAGGAAACCTCTTTCTTGTAGGGTGTAAAGGTTGATTTGTTCGTGGGTTTGTGAAAAGGGAACACAAGTCAAATTTTGTAATTTTTGACTTGTTTGTAAGTTAACTTATCCATATAGAATTGTCTAAACTCTCTCCTCTTATCTGACCAAGTAGAGATTTGCTTGCTAATTGAATCTACATTTGATAACATAGATTTAAGATATTGAGCAAGCACAACTCTATGCAAGGTTGAACATGTAAGATCTTTCAACCTTGCAATTATGTCCTCAATTTGTTTTTTGTTATTTTCAATTTGCCCCATTAAATTTTCTTGTGTTCCAAGGGCATATTGAGGAATTACTGGAGGTGTTTGTTGTTGGGGTTGTTCTTCATCAGGTATTTGGTTTTTAGGTGATTGAGGATTTTGAGGAGGAGGTTGATTATCAATTCTTGTCAATTAAAGAAATTTACATCATAAAACCACTTACATCTACCTATTTAGAAATAAATTCACACAAAAAAGCAAAGAAAACTTACTCCCTTGACCTCCTCGATATCGTGGTGGTATTTTGATAAAGAATCGATGATAATTTGGTGAAGAATTTTCCCTCCAGTAACGTGAGCATGCTCTCGAGGGTTTGCAGGCTACAGGTTTGCAAGAAAACACAAAAATCACAAATGACAGTTGTTTCTTTTTTTGTTATAAAGAGCTATAACGCACTCGCATTATGACTTTAATTTTTTTTTAAGAATTTTGGCCACTTTTTGGCCCACCATCCTTTTTCACCCACCCACTACTCACATTTGGTTGTGGCAACAAATATAAAACTAGTTAGATATCAAGGGATATTTGCTAATAAATATTTATGGAAACTTACTATAGAAGAACAAGAGACAATTATAGATGTGTTACAAAAAAGAGAGGATGCAGATGGTACAATGGAATAAATAAATACAACTAAGTATATAGTTGTATATATTTAATTGATAGTTACATTTATTTAATGCCATTCCCTAAAAAGTTTAGAAGTGATTGCATATCCCCTTAAGTCATCTCCGTATCTCCCCTTAAGCCATCCTCTTACCTACCATTAATTCATCTCCTAATTATAAAACCAATTTTCTCACATGACTCATACTTTGAGTCAAGGCTCTTGTATCTCCCCTTAAGCCATCCTTTTAGGACCCTTTAAGTAATCCTCTTAGCTCCACTTAAGCCATCCTCTTACATACCCTTAAGTCATATTCTTAACTCCCCTAAATCCATCCTCTTACCTCAATTCATCTCCTAATTATAACTGATTTTCTCAAATGACTTAGAGTCAAGGCTCATATATTTCCCCTTAATCCATCATCTTATGTCACCTTAATTCATCTTTTAATTATAGTTAATCATTTTTTTTAGGTCTCCCACAACTAGATGACATTGGTGAAAAATACTTTCGCATTCAACTCACAACAAAATAGTAGATAATTTTCCCTATGGTAGGCATCATTTGAATGTAAGGAATTTCGAAGATTCATTTTTCTAACTTTATTTATCGTAATTTTCTCATATGACTTGGAGTTATGACTTATGTATATATAGTTAATTTACTTACTGTAATGGTGTAAATTTGCACCTAGGAAAATTTCCCATTAATTTACCCTTAGCTTAGCTTTACAAGTTTGATGATGAAAAAAACCATTGCCTTCATCTTGATTTTCCCACATGTCCCTATCATTTTGTGTTGGTGGAGGATTTTTTTTGGTGACGTATGTGCGTCGCGTTGTCATCCTAACAGGATTCCTGTATCTAGAATTTGCAAAAACGTTTTGATTCTTGAGTTTCTGTGAATGTAACATTTCCTATCAACTCTTGACCGACAAAAAATTACTCTTTTCCTCTATTTTATCCATTCAAACTTCATTCTTTCACTCTCAAGCTCAATCTCTGTCATTCTAACACTTCTTAATCATTCTTGCAACATTCTTACTTATCCATCACTCTTTATTGTAGCTACCAGCTTCTCACTTGACTCCAACATCTTTTTGCTTCAACACCATCATCATTGTAGGTTTATGAAGCTATACCTCCTTGGCATGGTGGTATCATCTTTCTCCTTCCTCTATCGGCCTTGAGCGCTTATAGCAGGGGAGGTGGTATTGTGTCTTTTCACTTACTTGCATTATCATCGTGTAGAGTAGCATTCGGGTTGTCATTGCTCTCTACTCTATTGTATTATTTCTATTCTCTCCTTTATCGCTTTTCTCCACATTGTTGCATGTTGGCTATTTGTGGAGGTGGGAATATGAAAACAGGGGTTTGACTAAGGTAGACCTCAAAACACAACCCAACATTCTCCTATTTTTGTGTGTGTGGGTGCAGGTTCTCTTGCTTGGAGCTAGCTAGAGAACTGGATCATATGTGAGTTTTCATTCTTCTCATTTCTTTGTCAATTTTTCATTAGAGTATTTTTATAGTATTCTTCTTGTTGTACTTCACATCTTTGTATTTTCCTTTCAAATTGTGAAAATAGAAAACTCAAGTTGTTAGTAGGCGCAATGAGTTTTTGACTGTCACCTAACCCTCTATCTGTACAAGATGCCAGTGTGTCCCCAAGACTCTAGTGTAGCGCACTGAAGTCTAGATCACATGTTGTCATCCTCAAACAAAGAGTTGTCTAGTCTGTAGTCCAAGACCTTTGTAGTCAGCTCACCTGACCCTTGAAAAAACTTGCCATTAGTAGAATGGAAACAAAGTTTTGTTTTCCTTTCCTTTTTAGTCTATCCTTTCCTTTTCAGTCTATTAGTCAATTTGAGGTAGTTTAGGGTAGTTCATTCCATTTGTCTCTCTCGTGACCTGGAGCCTTGGGGGTGACTTATCCCCCTACTATACACTTACATTCATTATTTTTGTAGGTCCCCTACAAGTAGGTTCACCATGATTGTCACTACAAGTTTTCATCATACAAATGTTAGATCAATTTCGTAGTCTTGAACTAAAAGTGGAACCATTAGCTAATTATATATATACACATATGTTTCATCATGTTATAGTTGTATTGCGTCAATTTTTTTGTCTTTTATGTATTCTTTCATTCTTAATTCACCTTTTATATTATTACTTTTATCTTATAAATTGTGTCTTCAATATATTATTTCATTCTTGTTTCACCTTCTATATTGTTCCTTTTATCTTATAAATTGTGTCTTCGATATATTATTTCATTAATTCTCATTTTACCTTCTATATTATTCCTTTTATCTTAGGTAGTTGAACATCATATTACAAAAGCTATCCAATAACTAGTTTTAAAAAACTTGGGTAGCATTTTACTAAACCTATGGGACCTTGGTGTGACCAATATTTCCTTTGTTAATTGCATTAGAGTTGGTATCAAATAGGTGACCCAAGTATTATGAGGGTCTAAAATAATATAATATTATATGTGGTCTTTAAAACAAATAGCTCCACAACCTTGTTAAGACTAACATAGTACGAATGACATTTCATTTTATTGATTTGTGAAAAAAACTATAGAAGATTTGGAAATGCCACTCATAAAGATCCTAATGTATTAGGTCCATGCTTCCTAACCCATACTACCTCTCCTATCACATTAATAAAGTATCTCCTTTTCCCCTACTATTAAAGTGATATATTGGGTCACAATTCAATACCAATAAATTCCACCAATACTATCTTTAGCATACCCTTTAAACTTAGCACGATAGATTTAGATTTTTTCTACTAGCTAAAAAATTATAAGTTTTTGCATGTCCCATTAATGCATCCTATTAGCTCCCCTTAAGCCATCCTCTTACCCACCTTTAAGCCATCTCCTAATTATAGAACTAATTTTCTCACATGACACATACTTTGAGTCAAGGTTCATCATGTATCTCCCCTTAAGCCATCCTCTTACATCCCCTTAATTCATCCTCTTACCCGACCTTAAGCCATCTTCTTAAAACTCCCCTTAAGCTATCTATTTACCTTCCCTTAAGTCATCTCGTAATTATAGCTGATTTACTCAAATGAATTAGAGTTAGGGCTCATTTATCTCCCCTTAAGCCATCCTCTTATGTTGCCTTAATTTAACTCCTAATTATAGAAATAATTTTCCCACCTTCTATATTATTCCTTTTATCTTATAATATATTTCTTTGATATATTCTTTATTCTCATTCTACCTTCTATACTCTTTCCTTTTATCTTAAGCAGATGAAAATCATATTAAATAAGATATCCAATAACTAGTTTTAAAAAAATTGGGTAGTATTTTACTAAACCTATATGAACTTGGTGTGAGGTCAATATTTCCTTTGTTAATTGCATTATAGTTGGGTTCAAATAGGTGACACAAGGATTATGAGAGTCTAACATAATATTATATTATAATATACATGAAAATCCTTATGTTAACTCTCCAATAAAGCTCACCTTGTGACCCTATAAATTTCACCCTATTAAAGGAAACTAGCTCTTTAGAAATAAATCCCCTATCCAAATCTCCCCTAAATTCTACCCTATTGGGAGGCTTCCTAAAATTCTGACCATACCATTTTTCTCTCCCTCCTTCACATTTGGGTTTAAAAAAATCTATAACTTTGACCTCTTCATAATATTCTAAACATATCAATAAATAAAAATTAATGATTGAGTAGAATGTTAGCAATAAAACCATGGTGCTTTCTCCAAAACTTATATAATAAGAATTTTAAAATATCATAAGGTTCCCTAACTATTAAATATTTAATATTTTGGATGAAATGTTAATTCTATGTAACACATTTGAAAGCAACTTAATACCAAGTTAGGATACATTTGGGACTATTGATTACACCTTTTCTTACCTATAAATCATTCCCTTGTGATTAAAAAGACATAGATCACCTCTAGAATCTTATCTTGAGCCCCTTTATCTTACTTAGAAGCTTGATCCTAATAGCAATAAATTCCACCAAAACTATTTACCATACCCTTTACTTAGCATGATAGGTTTAGGTGTTTATAATGGATTGAGAACTAGGTGAAATTCTTTAGTGATGTTTCCCACTAATGCGTTAAGACATATGTTTAGACACTTGGAAATATGTCTACCATTTAAACATTAACATTCTATATAATCTTATTTTTTATGAGTAAATAGTTTGATTCTCAAATTATAATTCACTTGCATGAAGTTTGGTTGAGTAATATTAATTGTTATTCTTTGGCTCATTTTATGTACTTTTTGTCATGAGATCCCCTTAGGATATATTTCTATGTTGTTTACTCTAAGGTCTTCTTAATTTAAATACTTGGGAGTAATGTATCCAACATCTAGTCACCATTTACTATTTCTTACACAACACAAATCATAATTTCCTTATGAAAACTAGTGATCCCCTTTTACTATTAGATTTTTCTTTCTAAATGGATATTCATTTCATTTTTTAGCATCAACTATCTTTGTCCAATAATTTACCAGGAACTATTTTATTCATTAGATACTCACTATTTTTTATATAATTTTAGTTTAAATCCTTTTATTCAAAAACACTCTTCTAAGAAATGTAAATCATGTGTCCAAATTCTTGAATAATTGTGGCAAATATATTTTGGTTACTCTATTAAAATTTATTAAAATGAAATTATAGTTTAAATTAAAGTATCAAGTAATTCAACAATGACATCTAAATATTGAAAAATTAGGCATGAATTTATAACTTCTTGCCTAGACATATACATTTTAATATATTATTTAATGTAGACACTTAAAATTGTCCTAACTGGTGCATGAGCACCTACACCACAACATCCATTTTTTATTATTTGAAAGAATGATGGGTTAATGTTAATGTTTTTAGGTTTATTTTTGTCTAATAAGGTCTAAAATAACAATCTCAATGTAATTGGAACCATCTTGAGTCATTTGGGTTGACAATGTATAGTCCTGCACCTACAAATGTTTTGTAGCCTTTGGAGGCACATCTTTGAGTTTGTATTAGGGGGTGCAAGGTTTGGGTCCTATGAAGGTAATGACGCTATTTTCAAGCCACTAATGTGGTTTTAAGAGTCATATTTTCAAAAATTTCATGGACATCTCAATATACTTGTAAAAGTAATCCAAATGGGTAATTAGGCCTCCAATGGTCCTAATAATTCAAAATTGGTTACAAGGTGGTTGTAGGAATTGGGGAAGGTTATTTTGCATTAAAAATGTATTAAAGGCCTTTGGAAGGCATGAGGGATGACTGTTGAATCAAGTGGTGATGAAAATTCATTGAATAAAAACAATAACTTCATGTTATCTGTTGTTTTCTTCCATTTTTCACTATTTTTCTGTGTTTTGCCAGCATTGTATAGGTCGTACAAGAAAAATTTGAAAGGGATGATGCTGTGAAAATGTTGATATATGTCTTAAATTTCTTTTGGTCTCTTTATTTAGGTTCTCTCATTATCTTTTGTCTCTAAATCTCCAATCTTCTCCTAACGGGCTCTTGAATAGTGACAGGGGTTTGAAGCAAGTTTGAAGGTGCAGACCTCATCCCACCTACTGTATGCCAATGTGACTCAGTGGGATGAGTTGGTAGGGTGTATGAAATGGTTCCTCAAGGGTAGAAGGCATAGGAGGTTTGATTTTAAGTGAAATGTTTAAAAGGAAGGCCAAAAATGTGTATTTTCCACTAAAAAATGGAGACCCTAACCTGTGTTTTGATGTTGTGATATTGTCCAAATATAAGTAAGAGTTTTTTGAGCATGGGGGAACCAAATGTGTTGTTTTTGAGCAATTATTTTGGTTGGGAGTGATTGGGAGTGTGAACTTTCAATAAGAGTACCCCAAAACCCTTGGTTTTTGCATGTTTTTGGAGGGTTTTGGTATTTGGGGTCTATATGAGCATATAAGGTCCTAAGACCTGGAAAATTACCTGTTTTGAAACAAAATAAAATAATATTTTTAGGTGTGGTATCCTGGTGTGAAGATCTAAGGGTGGCCTCTTTGCAAAAATGGCCTAATTGGAGGCTTAAAACTGTGAAATTCTTAATTTTGAAGCCTTTGATCCAAAGGAGTGGTATCTAGTTCTTAGGTATGTTAAGTAAACCTGAAAAGGGTCCTTTATTCCATTTTTTATTTCTCAAGTGTTTTGGAAGTATTTGTACAAAAGACTAAAAAACTGGTTTCCTTGTACTACAAGGAGTGCTAGTGTTAAAAGGTGAGTTTTGAAGGTTGTGTTGAATCTGACTTTGAGATTGAATTTAAATGGATCAATTGTCATTATAGGTATGTTGAGATAATTTTTTAGGGTCTTGGTAGAGATTTGTAGTTGTTTTGCAAATTGGAGGAATAAGACTCCTTGAGGGTGAGTTAATGCTTGACAGATTGAAGGTGTTCCAAGGAAGAGTTCATTGTTTTGGATTGACATTGGAATTGTTTTGATTATTCTTCACCTTGAATCTACATCATAGTGGTATCAAAGTAGGGAGTAGATTTTGATTTCACTTTGCAAGTTGAAAAAGAGGAAAGGTTTACAAGATGCCTCCAAAGAAGAATTATATGGCTAAAGAGATGAAGGAGATGAAGGAAAGGCATGCAAGAGAACTCAAAGAGTTGAAAGAGAGAATCATAGACCTAGAGACAAACAAGAGAAGAGATGATGAAGAGAGTGAGACAAAAGAAGAGGAAGATGAGGAGTTTGAGGATGTGGAAGAAGAGCTTACTCCAGAAGATCAAAGAATTGCAAAGTTGTTGAAAGCAGTGAAGACTGACAAGCCTAAGGTAAAACTTGATGTTCCTAAGTATGGTGATAGTTTAAATGATGAAGAACTACTTGATTGGATTGTTGTATTAGATAATCATTTTGAATGTGATGAAGTTCCTGAAGAGCAAAGGGTCAAAATTGCAAAGACTAAGTTGTAGGGTCATGCTTTGGTATGGTGGGATTACTTTCAATCTAAGAGAAGGAAACAAGGAAAGTCTAAGATCACATCATGGGACAATATGATATCAAAACTGAAAGGTAAATTCTTACCCAAAGATCACCAAGTTCAAATGTTTAAGAAATTGCAAAGTTTAAGGCAAAAGGAAATGGATATTAAGTCTTATACTGAGGAGTTTTATAAATTGAGTCTGTGATCTGGTCATCATGACAATGAAGATGAAAAAATTGCTAGATATATTGGTGGTTTGAGGATTAATATAAAGGATAAATTGCTTTTGGCTAACCCTAGGAGTGTAGAGGATTGTTATCAAATAGCTATCAGGGTGAAGGAGAAAATGAAGAGAAGGAAAGACAAAGTAGTTAGAGGTAGAGGTAATACATCAAGAGGAAGAGGATTCATGTCTAGTTCAAAGCCAACCAATGATAATCAAGAAGATGCCATGAAAGGTCAAGAGCAATATGATTCTAGAGGTGGATGGAGAGGCACAAGAGGCAGATTTGGAGGAGGTAGGAATTCCAACAATGCATTTTTAGGGAGATGTTATACCTGTAACTAGCCTGGACACCCATCCTTCAAGTGTCTTGAAAGGCAAGGCTTAAGCTCTCATGGTGGAGAAAGGAGGAATCAACTAGTGCATGAAGATGAAGAGAGTGTGACTTCACCTGTAGTGAATCTCACATTAGAAGTTGGAGAGAACTTGATGATTAGAAGAACATTACTCAAGGTGTCAATTCCTAAAGAACCCCTACAAAGGAAAGCACTTTTCATAATCAATTGCAAGGCACAAGGTAAAGTATGTAAGATAGTAGTGGATTTAGGTTCAACTAAAAAAATGGTTTCTTGTGAAATGGTGAATAAACTAAATTTGAAATGAATCCCTCATGATTTTCCCTACAAGGTATCTTGGCTAAGTAATGGTCAATCATTGTTAGTGAATAAGCAAGCTATTGTAGATTTTCAAATAGGTGAGTATAAAGATAGTGTTCTTTGTGATATTTTTCCAATGGACTGTTGTCACATACTCCTTGGAAGACCATGGTAGTATGATAGGAGTGCCATCTATGATGGGAAAGAAAATAAATACACAATCATGAAAGGTGGACAAATGTTTGTTTTGAATCCTTGGGTAGAGGAAGAGAAAGGAAAAGCTAAAGTAATCATGTGTGGGAACAAGGAGCCCCTAAATGTTGTGAAATAAATCAAAAATTCTGATGATATGCACAAATGTAGGTACAACATATCTAAAAGTAAATTCAGAGATAAACGAGGCAAGGACAATGAATGTGAAGGACAGTGTGTTAGTAGGTACTATAGAGTGCCTTGTGGTTATGCATAAAGTTGAGAAGCAATCAAAATTTGTAGGTACAGTGGTTGGACAGGCTATGAAGACAGTGGTAAAGCAAAGTACATGGACAGTGATAGAAAGATAGGGAAAATAGGGTAGAAAAGAGAATTGTGAGCATGAAGGTGCTAAAGAAGGGAAGAAAAGTAAAAGTGTTACCAACCAATGTTTGTATGCAGGTACAAGGTATCATAAACAATCCAATGTTGAGCAGAGAAATGGTGAAAAGCTGATTGCAGGTCTGAGATTAGAGGCAAGGAAAAATGCTCGTATGTATACAATAGACCATGATGGAAGTTTAGGAAAGTTTGTAAATCCAGTGTGCATGCAACAGTGGGATGAATTTGGAAATCAATGGAGTCATCATGAAGTCTAGAGATAGTGGCACCACCAAACACTCATGAGGCTTGAGTTTCTTTTAGAGGGGGGTGTATGGCGCAGGAGCACCTACACCACAACATCCATTTTTTATTATTTGAAAGCATGATGGGTTAATGTTAATGTTTTTAGGTTTATTTTTGTCTAATAAGGTCTAAAATACCAATCTCAACGTAATTGGAACCATCTTGAGTCATTTGGGTTGACAATGTATAGTCTTGCACCTACAAATGTTGTGTAGCCTTTGGAGGCACATCTTTGAGTTTGTATTAGGGGGTGCAAGGTTTGGGTCCTATGAAGGTAATGAGGCTATTTTCAAGCCACTAATGTGGTTTTAAGAGTCATAGTTTCAAACATTTCATAGACATCTCAATATACTTGTAAAAGTAATCCAAATGGGTAATTAGGCCTCCAATGGTCCTAATAATTCAAAATTGGTTACAAGGTGGTTGTAGGCGTTGGGGAAGGTTCTTTAGCATTCAAAATTTATTAAAGGAATTTGGAAGGCATGAGGGAGGACTATTGAATCAAGTGGTGGTGAACATTCATTGAATAAAAACAATAACTTCCTGTTATCTGTTGTTTTCTTCCATTTTTCACTATTTTTCTATGTTTTGCCAACATTGTACAGGTTGTACAAGCAAAATTTGCATGGGATGATGTTGTGAAACTGTTGATATATGTCTTGACTTGATTTTTGTCTCTTGATTCAGGTTCTCTCGTTCTCTTTTGTCTTTAAATCTCCAATCTTCTCCTAACGGGCTCTTGAATAGTGACAGGGGTTTGAAGCAAGTTTGAAGGTGTAGACCTCATCCCACCTATTGTATGCCAATGTGACTTAGTGGGATGATTTGGTAGGGTGTAGTAAATTGTTCCTCAAGGGAAGAAGGCGTAGGAGGTTTTATTTTAAGTGAAATGTTTAAAAGGAAGGCTGGAAATGTGTATTTTCCACTAAAAAATGGAGACCCTAACCTGTGTTTTGATGTTGTGATATTTTCCAAAGCTAAGTAAGAGTTTTTTGAGCATGGGGGAACCAAATTTGTTGTTTCTAAGCAATTATTTTGGTTGGGAGTGACTGGGAGTGTGAACTTTCAATAAGGGTACCCCAAAACCCTTGGTTTTTGCATGTTTTTGGAGGGTTTTGGCATTTGGGATCTATATGATCATATAAGGTCCTAAGACCTAGAAAATTCTCTATTTTGAAACACAATAAAAGAATTTTTTAGGTGTGGTAGCTTAGTGTGAAGATCTAAGGGTGGCCTCTTTGTAAAAATGGCCTAATTGGAGGCCTAAAACTGTGAAATTCTTAATTTTGAAGCCTTTGATCCAAAGGAGTGGTATCTGGTTCTTAGATATGTTAAGTAAACCTAAAAAGGGTCCTTTATTCCATGTTTTATTTCTCAATTTTTTTGGAAGGATTTGTACAAAATATTGAAAAACTGGTTTCCCTGTACTATAAGGAGTGCTAGTGTTAAAAGGTGAGTTTTAAAGGTTGTTTTGAATCTAACTTTGAGATTGAATTTAAATGAATCAATTGTCATCAGAGGTATGTTGAGAGAATTTTTTAGGGTCTTGGTGGAGATTTGTAGTTGTTTTGCAGATTGGAGGAATAAGACTCCTTGAGGGTGAGTTGATGCTTGGCAAATTGAAGGTGTTGTAAGGAAGAGTTCATTGTTTTGGATTGACATTGGCATTGTTTTGATTATTCTTCACCTTGAATTTGCATCACTAACTAATATTGCACACTTGAATCTGATTACTAACACCATTTCATCCTAAATTCTTCTTCTTTTTGATTGTTTAATTGACTAATCCTAGTTATTTAATTAAATGCATCATTCTCATCTATTAATCTGATAATTAATTTCATTAGGTTAATTCACCCCCTTTCACACTAATGTTCCATCTTGTTTAATTGGATAATGCAAATTATTTAAATTAAACCCCTTTATGTCCTCTTATTTAATTAAATAATCTAAATTATTGAATTAAATGTCACTTCTCCCCTTTTCATTAAATAAATAAATTATTTACTGATAATCCTAATTTCCTCTAACTTGCACGATTAAAACTTTGTTTTAATTATCTAATTCTTAATTTTCCTCACCCTCCCACTTGTAAGGGAATATTCCCATGGAATATTTCTCCTTTGCGCATTCCTACAAAAGGGAATATTCTTATGGAATGTTCCTCCCTATGCACTCATTCAAAATGAAAATATCTTTTAACCACTTCCTAATTCCTAGGAAGTGTGTATGTTGAGAGAAAATTGGGACCATTGATTAAATTGTTTGATCCTTGTCAAATTTCAACCTTGACCATGGATTAAAATCCTTAATCCATGCCTAATCTTCTCATTGATTTTCATCCCTTGATTAACCTAATCAATCTTGACTATTAGCTTAACAATTTTACCTATAAATAGACCTCACTTCTATGAAATAGGGATTCCACTTTTAGAGTAAAGTTACTATAGTGAAATTTAGAGCAATATTTATGAGCATCTTTAGCATTTTAGCATCTTAATTAGCTTTTACATCAATTTTATCATCTTAGCTTAGTTTTCATCAATTGCTACCATCTTTGAGCTTGTTTCCATCTAGGGATTGGGAAAGGGCTATCATTTCACATCACATGCAACACCAATACCCCAATGGGATGAGGTTTGGAGTTTTAAATTATGTTTCCTTTATGCATTTATGGTTTTCTTCATGTTTTGTTTAATGGTTGCTTGGTTTGAAGATTTCAATAATTTCAGTGGGATTATAGCTTAATTGACTTAATCAAGCTTAATTTCATATGGATTTGGTAGATTTAGGTCATGTTATGATTATAATCGCATTTTGGCACTAAAAGGAGGGATTAACTAACCAAGTTTGATGAATTTCTCTTGAGTTTCTCATGATTTCCAGGTTGTAGTAAGGGCGACACTTTTTTTTTTACCAAAGTGACACTTTTGCAGAGCAACGACACTTTTGCCATACAGGGGCACTTTTGACTTACAGTGACGATTTTGATTTTATGGAATCACTTTTGAATTTTCTTAAAAAGAGTCACTTTTGGATATAGTGACACTTTTGACTCACTAGTTTTTGATAGATGCAACAAAGGGTCGCTTTTGAATTTCACTAGAGCAACGCCTTTGAATTACAGTGGAACTTTTGTAGAACAACGCTTTTGTTGTTAACCAGAGCGACACCTTTGTGGAACATTGACACTTTTGTAAGGTAAAACATAGAGCTATATTTTAATGTTTGATTTGATTTTTCAATTTAATCCACTCTCTGATCATTTACTAACTTCTAGTTTTTTATTCTGTGAGGCTAACTAGTTTTGTAGACTTGAAAAGGAGCAAAACTTGAAGTAAAGAAGTGTATTATCACTTGACCATATATTATAAAAGTTTTTTTAACACTTATGGGATGATATAACCCATCATATGTTGCTTCATTTCATGTTTAAGGATAACTAACTTTCAATTGGGTTTAAAATTTACAATGCTACAATCTTTCAAAGTTGGCTAAAATTGAACCTATACATCCTCACATTGCAATGTTGGTTAAAATTTAATAAATACAACTTCATACTTCCGATTTAAAATGAAGTCATCATTGCCTTTAAGGATTTAAAAAGAATGAGTGTATTGTTTGAGTGCTTTTCTTGTGTAAACTTGTAGTGTGTATCCACTTCCCTTGCACTTTGTGAGATCTTGAGTGAAGAGAAACACACCAAGTGTA
The DNA here is from genome assembly GCA_007258455.2 of Sequoia sempervirens. Taxonomy (NCBI): domain Eukaryota; kingdom Viridiplantae; phylum Streptophyta; class Pinopsida; order Cupressales; family Cupressaceae; genus Sequoia; species Sequoia sempervirens. Next base: position 204,486 of record VDFB02278097.1, read on the forward strand.
TAAAAAAAATTTGGTCACCCCAAGAACTTGCTATGTATCCTCTCCCCTTGCGCTTTGTGCAACCTTGGGTGAAGAGAAATAAAATTTTTCTTATCTTTTTAGATAAGGGCCTACTAATGAGACACATCCCACAATGGAGAACTCATATAAGTGACTCTTAAACAAGCTCATTTACCGACAGGCTATATAAAGGTTGTGAAATCTAAAGAAAGTCTCTTCAATCTATGGTGGGAATAACATATCGTTCCTCATCCTCATTCGAACGTGATGAGTTGGGTAGGAACGACTAAAGTTTTAAGTGGCTTACATTTGATCTATACATCTCGGTGTTCAGAGTTGTCATTAAACACTTTGTCTTAGCAACCTATCCTTATTTTTTGAAATGTACTTTGAAGTAGTGCATAGGGGGCACACCACTCCTAGAAGTTGCTTACCATGTTCATTTTTTGGTTGAGGCAATAAAATAAATAGGGGACTCTTTTGCTTGGCATGTCAAGGCGGTACATTTCCTTGACATAGCCTATTTGTTCACTCCATCTTCATGGATTTATAATTTCTTAGGGGATGATGGTAAGACTACCAAGAAGTATGTACCTACTCTATAGGGTTGTTATTGCTTGTTCTTGTTGAGTCACTTTGACACATTGCTTGGTTCCAAAACAATTTAAACAAAGATCAACATGTTCTTCAAATTTCAAACCCTTTGGACTTAGTGTGAATACCTTTGAAAAGCCCTATATTGTTGCTTGTGCCTAATGACTTTTTCCTTAGAGTCTTCTAAATATTTTGGGATTATATCTCAATTCACACATTCCAAAGTCAACATAGGAAACTATGGCTTTAGCCTCTTGATTTTCACATATTGGACATTGTGGAATGAAAGTTGCTTAGACATAGAAATTTTAGTTTGAACTTAATTAAGACTTCTTGATGTGATAATAAATCAATTTCACTAAACAAATCTTAACTCAAAAAAATGATCACGCAACATATTGGGCTTATTTTCAAAACACATTGACTTCCAAGCAACAAAGTGACAACAAGGAAATATATTGCCAAACATTGAATACAAGTTCTATTATCCAAACATTGAATTCTTAGGTTTATCACTTTAGGGGTAAAGTATTTTTTTCACTACCTTGGTCTTGTAAAAAAAGGCCCCTTTTAGGTTAACACATTTGGGTCAAACATCTCATTCATCTCACAATATTTTACATCTCACTTCACAAACAACTTTAGAAAGTTTGGACACATCAACATTCTAGACTTAGGTTATCATCCAATCAATCCCCTAACTTAGCTATATGTGTGTAAATGACTCATTTTCCATACACTTAGTTGAGTTAGTCATCGTCCTTTTGAAAAAGTCTATCTTAAAGGTCACAAGTCTACCTTTAAATTTACAAGTTCAATAGCACCTTTTATCCAAAAATATCAAAACATCAAACCTTCAAAGTCTAAAGTGTTGTTCAAAGTTTAGAAAGTTCATCCTCCATATCACTCACCCCTTTCATCATCCACTCACACCATTGGTCCAAAACAAATTAGAAGGCCCCTTTTATCAAAATTTGAGTCAACTAGAGACTTCCAACAATATAAATCTCAACACACCTCTCCCATAGATGATCCAAAATTTATGGTAACAACAAGATCACAACACAAGAAAAACATGGAGCAAGTCAAAACTACATCTACCACAAGTGATACCACCCAACAAGAATTCAACCCTCAGAGCCACTCTACCCCATCACAACAACCACCAAATCCACTAGACATGGGGTATGAGGTAGAAGATTTCATGTAATAACCCCTTCACCGTAAATGAGTTTCTTGAATACCAACAAGATCCTAAAACAAGCCATATCATCAACTCTTTGATTAAAATAAATCCTACACAATACATGCTAGCTTTATCAAAGGAAGGGGATAAAATACCTTCAACATTTGATGTGAACACACTTAGGGAGCAACCCTTAGGAAATGTGGCTTCAAATCCTGAAGCTTCCATCTCACAACCCTTGACACAAGGTGTGACTCAATCCATCATTCAACCAACCCCATCACACACACCAAGTCAACCATTGACAACTAGTCTTGCAACATGACTTGCAACCAACCTTGGTTTCACTCCCAATTTAGGAGGTAACACACTTTTTGGTACACAAGACACCACCCTTCCACAAAACATAAATTGGACACCAACATTTAGTGTCCAACCACATTCTTCTGCCACCATTCCTGAAAACCCTCGACATCCACATGTACCAATTACATTCCATAACACAACAACAAACTTGACATTTTGAGTGCAACCATCTTCATCCACCACCAAAATTACCACAAGTGCTCCTAAAATTACACAAATTCATGTGAGCCAAGTACCCCAAGTGGAACAAAAAGGTCAACCCTTAATGCAACAAAGTCCATCTACATCAAACCCCCAAGTTCACATCAAAACAATTGGTTCCATAAGCCACTCAAACCAACCCACAAAACACAACCAACCCATTTGTCACAAATCCCATCAACCAAGGTAACACATTGGCCCCAAATCAAACACAAGGGAACCCTCAACATCAAAACACTCAAGGGAACCCTTCCAATCAATTGGTTCAAACCCAAAATGTGCCAGTAATATCGCAACACCAAGTGACACCATCATCTCAACCATTGGTCCCCCAAGCCATGAAAAATAAAATGGGACCCCAAACCTACATTCCTCCACCCCAATCTCAAATCTTACAAGGAATGATAGATCAAAACAACCCCCAAAATCCCACCACACAACAACCATCTCAAATAAACCCACAACTCACTCCCACCATGGTCACTCAAAATCCATCTCACATACCCCAAAATCAAAACATTTCTACATTGCAAGCACAACAAACTCAAGCTCAAGCCTTGCAACAACAACAACAAGCACAAAAACAAGCGTTGAAAGCACAACAAACCTATCAACAAGGATTGCAATAGCAACAAGATCATGCACAAGCCTTACAACAACAAAAAGCTCAACAATAGGAATTGATTACACAACAATAACAACAAAAATCCCAACAAAAATCATTGCTTGCACACCAACAACAACGAGCATTGCAAGCACAACAATAATCCCAACAACAACAAGTGCTTGGACAACAACAATAGCAACAACAACAAGGCTTGTACTACAATCCCCAACAATATACCAATGTGCAACAAAACATAATAATTTCAAATGCACAAGGAGCATACACACCTCCACCACTATCACCATCACCTTCACAGTATAAAAATCTACCCTACACACCATACAACAAACCCCATATCAAAATACCACCTACAACTCATCTACCATCCCACAGTATACCACATATGCTCCTCCACCAAATCCTTAAGATAATTTTTCATAAAAAATCATGGCGCTCACGCAACAAATCCAAGACATTCAAATGGGGAAAAAAAAGAAAACACATGCACAATAGAACTTGTGCCCATACCCCTTTGATAGGAACATTGCGATGATACCTTTCCCACCCAAATTTGAAGTCCCAAGATTTGACAAATACAGAGGGTGGGGAAATATGATGGATCATATTAAAGAGTTTTGTGCAATGTGTATGGAGGTGGCTTACAATGATTCCTACTTGATGCCCCTTTTCTCACATAGTTTAGTGGGCCCAGTGATAGATTGGTTCTCACATTTTCCTCCAGGAATTAAAAACTTCCAAGAAATAATCAATAGGTTCATAGACCATTTATCCTTCAACCTAGACATGGATGTGAGCTTGGAAGATTTGTATACCCTAAATAAAAACAAGGGGGAATCCTTCACAAATTTCCTACAACGGTAGAGGCAGAGAGCTAGCAAGAGAAAATGGCCTATCCCTGAAGAACAACAAGTAGGAATCATCATTACAAATATTGACATGAACTTTATCCTTTCAATTAAAGATGCAATGTGTCACAACATATGACGACCTTATCCCTAGGTCCCTCGACATTGAGAGAGCCCTAATCGCATAGGGAACCACACAAGCATATAAAGACAACTGCCCACCTACCAGTTCTAATGACAAGCCCCGCGTATGGGCTAAGAACAAGAATGTAACAAATGATGGTGTTGTTGATGCTAAAGTAGTCATAAGTGCTCCCAGAAAAACCAATAATCAAGCAACCAACACACAACATAACGTACAACAAAACAACACACCGCCACCAAAAAACCAAATCAACAACACCAACACACAACAAAGAGGACCCCCCTATAGGAATATCTACCCACAAAAACACAAGTACACACCATTGGGAGAACCCTTCAAAGCTATCACGAAGAAGTTGGTGCAATCAAACCTAATCATGCTCTCCAACTACCAAAACTATAAAAAACCTCAAGTTAAACCACCTTGGTATAATGAAAACGATCTTTGCAATTTTCACAAGATCAAAGGACATAAAACAACTTGTATGAAGCTAAAGAACATTATCCAAGATCTCATCAAAAGTGGGGATGTGACTGTTGATCAACTAGCAGGTAACCAAGACCTAAAGATATAGATGAACCCAATGCCAAATCACAACAAAGGAAATGACAATGGAAAGGGGAAAGATTACACTAATGTAGGTCATGTATATTCCATTGTAGTCACATCTTGTGATAATTTTGTAACATTCGTCACTATCAAAGGACCTACTATGGAGTGTGGAATCACCACACGACATGGAAAGGTCACAATCCAAGGAGCATCATCATAACCTAGGGAAAAACCTACACTTCTAACTTCAAACCCTAGTGGCTACAGTCTCCTAGACTAGTTAAAGAAAACCCCTACGCAAATCTCCATCCTATAATTGTTGAAGCTATCCCCTGCACATAGGGATATATTAGAAAAGGCCTTATTAGCTTCCTCTATACCTAAGAATATTGATATTGAGCAATTTCAAGTTATGATAGGACATATCACCACTCCCCATCTTATCACTTTCTCAGAACAAGACCTCCCAATGCAACCATCACACAATCATGCTTTACACCTTGAGGTTGTTGTTCACAAGAATAAAGTTAAAAGAGTATTTGTGGATGGAGGTGTTGGTCTAAAAATTTGCACCATTCGGTTAGTCAGAAACTTGGGTTACTTAGAGGATTCCATTGAAAAGACAAAGGGTGTAACCATAAAGACCATATGATGATCAAGAGCAGGTGTCTTAAGGCATAATCAAGCTACCTATCCAAGTAGGATCTACCATTGCTAAAACCACATACCAAGTGTTGGATCTTGACCTTCCTTATAACATTCTTCTAGGATGACCATGGATTCATTCCATCCAAGCTATAGCTTCCACATACCACCAATGTGTCAATTTTCCCTTTGAGGATAAAAAAGCTACCATCCATGGTGATCCTAAGACGTTCTACTATTGTAAGAAAATTGAAGCCAAATTTTACAAGATCTCACAAATACAAAAGAATGATGAAGGGCCCACATCCTCCTCCTCATTTTTTGACCCATCTTCCTTGGCATCTACCTCAGAATAAAAAATGTCCATTATACAGAACATACCAGACATCAAGGCAATGATAAAGGATAATGGATGTGGGGATTATAATCTAAAGAAGGATACTTTTGTGCTTGGAGAGTTACCTCTTTCCCTTAAATCTCACGGGAAACCCCAACCTATCAAAAAGGTAGCTAAAAAAATGAAGGTAGCATCCACCACCTTCACCAAGTGGGGAGACTTGAACAAAGAGGCCATCAATGAAGAAGAAGTATCCAAATTGTTGTATCAGGATGACAAACCCATACTTGTTCTTCCAATGGAAGATCATAACAAGGGCTTATAGCTAATGATGGGGTGGGGATATAACAAGAATGAAAAGTTGGGGTAGAATGACAATGATTTGCTAGAACCCTTGCTCCTAAGAAACGAACAAAGAATCTTGGCTTGGGATGTACCACTAGCAAGGTGACCCTTCTTGGCAAGGGTACTTCTAATAAATTGGTCAAAGCTTCCTCTTGGTTACCTACATCACTTTATAATACCCTAGATGACTTTCCCCTTGACGTCACTAACTTGTTTGAGGATACCTCCATCTTTATGATAACCACAACATCCTTTACCTCAAACAGCCAAATCTCTAAACTGAAGCTAGTACAACCCCAACTAATCAGTTGAGACCAATGAGGACCACTAATTTTGGATGTGTTCAAAAACAATGAAGTGATCTCTGAATTTATGGGACTTTGTGATAACTTTCCATGTGGGGATCATAAAGTAGGGTTTGACATAGAGCTAGATATACATGTATACTATGGGGAGATGATTGAATACCTCAGTCACAAAATAAATGACATGAGAATATTATGTATATCTTTAAGTGAAAACCACACTGTGACACTTTCTAATCACAAAATAATAAAAAGAAAGGACACATCTAAAGGTAAAAACCTTGTTGAGGCATTAGAGGATGAGGGATTCAATCTTTCTCTTAGTGCACTGCATCTAGAGAAATCAACGGTACTTGCAAAGAAAGAAAATCTAGTGAATGTAGGAACGAAGGAGGCACCTAAGATAACCTTCTATGTTAAATAATTATTAGGTGAAGAATAGAAAAACTTGGCACTGTTCCTTAAATAGCGAAGGGAAAACTTTGCATAGTCCTACATAGATATGCCTAGACTTGAACCTAAAGTGGTTGTACACTACCTAGTAGTTTATCTTGAAGTAAAACTAATAAAATAGAAACTAAGAAAGATGCACCCTCAAATAGCATTATTGGTTAAGCTAGAATTACAAAAACTCCTTGACGTTGGATTTATCTGACCAATTGACTATCCTGAGTGGGTTTCCAACTTGGTGCTAGTCTCTAAACCCAATAGGGGCATCAAAATATGCACTGACTTTAGGGACTTGAACAAAGCATGTCTAAAAGATGGCTTTCCTCTTTCAAACATCAATATCATTATCAATTTAACTGCCAGACATGAAATTTTATCACTCATGGATACATTTTTAGGTTATAGCCAAATCATGATTGCTAAGGAGGACCAACACAAAACAACATTCACATGTCTATGATCTTGAGTGGGTTTCCAACCTGGTGCCAATCTCTAAACCAACTGGGGGAATCAAAATATGCACTGACATTAGGGACTTGAACAAAGAATGTTTGAAAGATGACTTTCCTCTTCCAAACATTGATATCATTATCAATTTAATTGCTGGACATGAAATGTCATCACTCATGGATAGATTTTTAGGTTATAACCAAATCATGATTGCTAAGGAGGACCAACACAAAATAACATTCACATGTTCATGGGGAATATACTATTGGAATATGATGTTGTTTGGGTTAAATAATGTTGGAGCAACCCATCAGAGGGAGATGACCCTAATATTTCACGACATGATCCATAAAACTATCAAAGACTATGTGGATGATATTCTAGCTGAATGAAAGACAAGGAAGGGACATGTAGAGGTACTGGGACCAATCTTCGACAGACTTGAAGAATACAAGATGTGACTGAATCTGAAAAAAGGGTCTTTGGGGTCACATCAGGCAAGCTCCTTGGGTACATAGTCTCACAAAGATGGATCAAGATAGATCCAACCAAGGTTAAAGCAATTCTGGACACAAAGCCACCACAAACATTAAAATAGATGAGAGGTCTACAAGGAAGGTTACAATCTGTTAAGAGATTCATAGTGCAACTGTTAGACAAGATCCATCCCTTTTCTCACCTCCTCCACAAAGGAATAACATACAAGTGGGATGAGAAATGCGATATAGCTTTTCAAAGAATCGAGGACTATCTATTGACACCTCCTATTCTCATGCCACCAATACCAAACAAGCCTCTAATCTTGTATATCTTGACCACATCAACAACATTAGGTGCTCTTCTTACCCAACACGATGAACAGGAAAGGAAAGAGCAATCTACTATATCAACAAGACTTTGGTAGGATATGAAATAGATTACTTATCCATCAAGAAGGCATGCCTAGCAGTAGTCTTTGCTTCACAAAAATTCAGACACTATATGCTTGCACATCAAATCAAGCTCATTGCTAAAATTGTCCCATTGAAATATCTGTTGTCCAAAGTAACTCTCACTGGGTGAATGGCCAAGTGGGTAATGATATTAAAAAAATTTGACATAGAGTATGTGGAGTGTAAGGCTATTAAGGGACAAGCAATTACAAATTATCTAGAAGAGGCATCCATCTATGTAGAGAACCCTTTGGTATCTGAGTTTCCTGATGAGTTAGTGTTTGTTCTTGACATAGCAAATTAGTGGAAAATGTACTTTGATGGATCATATACCAAACATAGATCACGAGTAGGCATTCTCTTTATCACCACACAAGGAGATTGTATTCCCAAATCACACTGGCTATCCTTTCCATGCACCAACAACATTGTCGAGTATGAAGCTCTTATAATAGGATTAAGAATTGCAACACAATAGAAAATCCAAGGATTAAGGGTTTACATAGATTCACAACTGGTCATAAATCAAGTCAATGATGATTGTTAGACAAAAGATGACAAACTCACACCTTACAAGAAGATGGTAGAAAATCTTAAAGGATTTTTCATCGATATAACCTTTGAGAAAATACCCCGTGTTAACAATCGAGCAGTTGATGCCATGGAAACCATTGGGTCCTTGTTATACATGTCGCACAATGTCCTTCAATGAAACTTTATTGTAGAATAGCTTCTCGTACCAACTTTTGAGATCCCTGAATCAAAATTTGTGTATGAAATCATTGGTCTTGATTCCCCATGGTATCATGACATATTCACCTACCTAAATAGAGGTATCCTCCCCAATTACATTAATTCCAACCTTAAGAAAACCTTTGTCAAGAAAGTGTCCCAATTCGTTATCCTAGGAGATAACTTTTACCGTCGAAGCATCAAGGGGACATTATTACGATGTATCAACCAAGAGGAAGCCTTAACTGTGTTAATGAAAGTACATGAAGGCATTTGTGGTTCACATTCTAATGGTATGACCTTATCCAAGAAACTATTGAGGACAAGGTATTACTAGCCAACCATGGAACATGAAGCTCATCAGTTTGTGAAAAAGTGTATACAATGTCAATAGCATGGGGACCTTATCCATGCTCTAGCTCAAGAACTCTAATCGATTGTTACACCTTGGCCTTTCTCGCAATTGGGACTTGACCTCATAGGAAATATTACACCCACCTCATCTAATGATCACAAATTCATCATAATAGCCACTGAGTACTTTACAAAGTGGGTGAAAGCTATCCCTATAACTTACATCATGGGGAAACAAATCTCCAAATTCATCTTGAACTATGTTATTTGTCACTATGGTATTCCACAAGCCCTTATCTCAGATAACGAAACACATTTCAAAAATTAGGATGTAAAAGAGTTATGCCAATTATTCAACATCCAACATTGGTTCTCTACTCCCTATTACCCCTAGGGTAATTGTTAAGTTGAGGTTTCAAACAAAACCATTCTTAAAATCCTCAAGAAGACAATCAATGAAGTTGGTCGTGACTAACATTTACAATTAAATCTTGCCTTATGGGCCTATAGAACCAGTATCCACACACCTACAAGTGCAACCCCCTTTTACTTAGTCTATGGATCTGAAGCCATCCTACCCATTGAGGTCGAGCTCCCCTCACTAAGAGTGTCACTGCAAAATCTAATCACTAATGAAGAATATATGGTGTCTTCGTTGAATGAGTTAGAGTTCTTGGATGACATAGTCTTGATGCCTTGAGTCATATGCAGGCATACCAAAACCGACTGAAACAAAGCTACAACAAGAAAATTAAGAGTCAGTCCTTCCAAGTGGGAGATCTTGTCCTAAAGCAAAATCAAAAGAACATGCTAGATTAGGATAGCAAAGGGAAGTTTGAGCCTAATTAGTTAGGACCATTTGTTGTCACAACAAGCTACAAATCAGGAGCCTATCGGTTATCAACACCTGAAGGAGAACCCTTGTAGGAATCAATAAAAAATTTTCATCTCAAAATTTTTTATGCTTAGGATTGAAGGGTGTAAATCCGAAAAATACAAAAAAAATTAAAATATAACAAATATCCAAAAAAATATGAAAAAAGATTGAAAATATTAAAGAAAAAAACTGTCCTCTAGTGAAAACATTTATTATGAGAATTAAATTAAGAATCACAAGAAACTCACATTACTGGCTAAAAATATGTTCTCTTAGCTTCATATCTTGCCTTAATTATCTAATTTATTTTCCTATTTAGAAAATTGTCTATGGGTAAACTTTAGAAAACACGTGTAAATAAAATTAATTAGAAAGGAAATCAAACATTTCTTGATAATCACTCCATGTAGTTCCTTTTAAACAAATAATATTTAATTATGCAATCTAAATTTAAAAATTTCTACTAACAAAAATATAGATTGAAACAAGTACTTTAAGAGAAGTTCAATAAAGTATAAACATGTATTATATAAGCATAGTCAATATATATGTCTAGATCTCTTAGTCCATGAAATACTGAAATATAGATAGTCAATGGAATGTACTAAAACATCTAGAGACATAGTCGACATATAAATAAATACATATCATAGTTCATGAAATACTGAAACAACTCTATATCCATGAAATACTATACAACATAATCATAGTCAGGTGGCATTTATAAAATCATGAAATTGAAATTTTAAATCTAGATTAAAGTGTGCATAAATTACCATATGATCATTACTCATTTGCTCCCACATTTTGTTGTCTAGGTGGTATAGCTATTGATTTATGACCAAAAGTCTTAGTTGTTAACTCCTAGATATTCAAATAAAGTATAAATTAGTTAAAAAATATTTATCGAAACATGTTTAGTTACCATATAAAAGTCCTAGAAATTGTATAGAATTTTTTCTAAAGTTTAGGACCTGAAATGATGTGGATGAATTATGAAATTATCCTTGACCAGTAGCTTGACTAGTACTTATCCTAGTAGTGTTATCATCCTGCATACATATATGGACATGCATAAATATATAAATTCAATAAATGATTTTAAAATTTTAAAATAATATACATCTAGTGAATTCAAAATATAAATTTAGTATAATTTTTGAAAATACACATTGATAATTGCTCATGCATAACAAATAATGATGGAGGAGAACTCACCACACCTTGTGGTTAGTCAAAAATGGAATTCACATGACCTCCTTGCTATAGCATATTTCACTTGTAGTTGAATTAAATTATAAAAGTAAATTAAAACATATCTAAGATTTAATGAAACGTTAAATTAGAACTAGATACATATGGTTTTAGGGTCAATATATCAGTTTACCTCATAAGGTGTATCAAGTTGTAGAACTATCAATGCAATTTTTTTTTGATAAAATTGAGATGATGTCTTGATGCCACTCATCTACACCAATCAATTTTGGAAGTTTGGAGAGATTGCTAAAGTTTATCATTGATGATGTTGTTTGGCAACATGAGCATGAATTATGCATAATGGTGTAGTATAGTGTTGTCATTGATGTCAACATTGTTGCAGATTCTTTTGACTAGTTATAATAGGTTTTTGAAATGTTAAGAATGATATTTGTACAAGTTGAGTTGGTTCGAAAAGTTCAGTTGCATAGAAATTTGACTGAGTGTCAAATCTGCCAGTTTAGTGTTACAATGCATTAGTTTTTGGGTCTGCACCACTCTGCAAATGAAGATATCGCTTTGCGCTTCTAACATTAATTTGGTGGATGTTAGATGCACCTAAATCCAAGATTTCATCTTGATTGGAGAAATAGTTTGAGAAATATGAGTAACAGAGTTCAACTTGGCAATTCACATTTTTTTTGTACAATGTGTTTATGTGGAAGAATCCACACTTCTACACGAATGAGTTTTTGTCTTGCAATGTTGAAGATAAGTTTCCAGATGTCAATTGAGCATGGATTCTAGATGGTATCAAGTTTTGAGGTCCACGTGTTGAGATGTGGATACACAAATGAAGGTTTTTGTATTTAGGTCTTATATGGAGTCGACCTAATATGTTTGAAGGTATGCGAAGGATAAATATGTGTTGCTATATTATATGGGATCTATTATAGGTCCATGTCGACCTATCTTAAGGTGTTTTGAGATTTAAATTGTGGCGTGTGTTATGGATGATAAGTTTTGGAGCCGACAAGTTACATTTTGAGTATTACATCTAATTAGGCTGACCTAATTGATGTTATACTTGATACAAATATATATATGCTAAGATTGTTTTTGATGTTTTGGTGTATTGGATGCGACATGTATTGTGTGTGATGAAAAATTGAGTAAATCAGTGTGAAGTTGAAGATCAAAATTGTGTGAATGAAGAGCGAGGCAGAGTGTTGAACCAGAATTAGATAAAGTCTGTTATTGTGCTTCAATGGAACTGTAATTCATGCATGCATAAGATGCAATTGTAAAAGTTCAAAATAGGCTATGAGCCACCATATTTATTCTATATTTTTCTCTGTGGATAGTGAGTCCACCTACAGTGAGCATTTTTGTAATATACTATAATCGGTTATAATATATTGTGAGCTAACCCTCACCGTGGTTTTTACCATTTTGGGTTTTCCACGTAAAAATATCGATGTTCATGTGTTATGTGATGTTGTGGATGTTTTCATGCTCTATTTGCTTACTATAGTTGAATATGCATTAGTGATTGGATGGTTAATGTTTGGATGGCTTAAGAAAATATTGATTCACCCCCCTCTTAGTATTCTGGGTGTTCAACAAATAGTTCATATTAATATACATAATTCATGTTATTAAATATAAAATTTGATATGTACATTATGCACTTGAAACAAATTAAAATGTGACATGTACTTATGTAAAACGATCATCGAAACAATACATCCACATATGATTCAACCTATGATGTAGGAGTAGGGCCATAATATGGTTGATTAAAATTCTAGCATAAATGTGGTGTCGACATGTGTGAGGTGCTAGGACCAATTGTACCATCTCCTCCATGCTCTCTACTGTTGACTTTAGTTTCCATGTGGGTAGTTTGTTTAGTGATATTTCTCGAGAGCACACTCAATGCTCCTAATGATGAAACCACTGCCTAGCGTTCAATGCATCTAGGAATACTAGGCGTTTAGGGGGAACAACAATGGGTGGAGTAGGAGTGGGTCAATTTGGATTGACATATGCCCCTGCTCTATACTATGGTATGCCACCACCAATTCCCTGGAATGATCTAATATCAAAATAATTATTTTTAAACCCATTTCAAACTCTACCCATAATTTCCTCAAAAAATATAATGGCACCTCACAATTAGTGTATGGTGGATGATCAAATACCATCCACCATCACTTCAAAAATTGTGTAGAAATATGAGGATGCCCACACCACATAATTGAAATTATTTTTTGTTGTTGGAGGTATAAGTTGATTAGTCGTAGGATTAATGAAATATGGGGCTATAATTTGTTTGGTAATATGAAGATCAAGGATCTCTCTACACGAGAGTCCATTTGCATATTATCGCCTCCTATCCTCCCTTCAAAGGCAGAATCTATCTAGTTCCACATTAATGGACATAAGAGAATCAACAATAGTTTGTATTGAAAATGCAGACCATACTAGATGGAAGGGTATATGAAACTCATTTTGGATCAAATTATTTTTTTCTTGAATTGTTTATATTTTCATTTATGTTTTCTTGCAAGCGAGCCTCATTAGATGGAGGGGTTGGGGGGTGTTGAGGTGGGGTATTTTGAGGTGGAGGGATCATCTATTACAAATTGATATTGTGATTGTAGTCAATCCATTGGACCTCCTACATGTTTACAATTAGAAGAAAAATAAATTCATATTTAATTACTCAAATGTAAATATCCATGCATTGAAAACTTACAAATATGGGACAATTAAGTTTTCTATAAAATTATCTTATGGAAAGTTTTTTTAATGAGTTAAATATTATAAATCAACATCATATGGAGGAGGTTGATGTTGCACATTTAGTTGTTGCAATATATCATGTTGATACTACACACACAATATATGAGATCAAGTGTATCTACGGAATCTTTTATTTTAAAATCATTCGAGAGGTTTACTCATGCATTCTATGAGAATGGGAAGAATGGTTATTTCATGGCACAAAAAATTATTTGCAAAGGGAGAAAATAGACTAGGGTTTTAATTAGGGTATCATGTTCGAACTTATTTTGTAAAAAAAATAATGAAACATAGAATGTGTTATAAACGTATGATTATTACACTTAAACTAGGTTAGATTCTAGTCCACTTTTTCCTTCAACCCTAAATTCTAAAAGTAAACCCTAATTTCTAAATTTATACCCTAAATATAGAACAAAAAAATACATAAAAGGCCAAAAAACTAACCTAGAGATCTCTAAAAAGTGTGAAGTTGGTGAGAGGACGTGGCAAGTGAAAAATATTGGTGGCAAGAGGTGCAAAAGCGGGTACCCATTCTTGCTTATCACTCTTTGGTCACTACTATTGCGATGAAATGATCCCATAGTAATTTTTTAAAAAAGTAAACACTTCTAGAAAATGTGTACCTATTTAGGATGGGATCTTGAATCGTAATGGATACCCATTCTGATTTCAGGCTTGGGTTCCCGTTCCTAAATGGTTACCCATTTTTTTACCCATTCTTATCAAGATTTTTTTTTCTTGAAACTTCCCCTATATGTGGACCCAACTTCTTTCTTCTACCCATTAGAGCATGATCTTGGCATTGCGAAGCAAGTCATTTTTTCAATTTTAGAGGTCATTTTGGGATGTGTATATATCCTAGATTTTGGTGAATTTTCTCCTAATTTTTGAAGGGTTTTTGAAGAACATATTGAAGCATCTATCATTCAAATTTTAGAGGAATTGGAGTAGAATTAAGTGATTCATTGTAGAATTAAGGTTTTTGCCAAATTTACTTTGGAAGTACATATCTCTTAGGTCTGGGTGATTTTTTTCTTGATTTTTGGAAGATATTTTACTAATATATTGAAGTGTTTACAATCCAAATTTTAGAGGAGTTGGAGCATAAATACACAATTTATTGTAGAATTAGGGTTTCCAACAAATTCACTCTCAAGGCCACAAATTAGCTAAATTCTTAAATATTTTTTTAGGAAAGTGAGATCTAGGCCTTGATAAACTACAATTTTTTTTAGATCATTTAAATTTCATTTGTGTGATTTATTGCAAAAAAAATCTAGATCTTCTTCACAACAAGAAATAGAAAAAGAAGAAACAAAAAAGAAACAAGAACAAGAAGTAGAAGAACAAGAACAAGAGAAAGAACATGAAGTAGAAGAATAAGAACAAAAGCAAGAGCAAGAACAAGATTAAGAGCAAGAGCAAGAATAAAAGCAAAAAAAGAGAAAGAAAAAGAACAAGAGAAAAATGCGAGAGAGAGAGTACAAGAAGCAGTAGAAGAAGAAGAAGAACTTATTCACAACAAGAAATAGCAAAAGAAGAAACAACAAAGGAACAAGAACAAGGAGAGATAGAGAGAGAGAGAGAGAGAGAGAGAGAGAGAGAGAGAGAGAGGCAAAAGAAGAAACAAAAAAAGGATTAAGAACAAGAAGTAGAAGAGCAAGAACTAAAGAAAGAAAAAGAAAAAGAACATGAAGTAGAAGAACAAGAAAAAGAGCAAGAGCAACAACAAGATTAAGAACAAGAGAAAGAACAAGAGCAAGAAAAGAGAGAAAAGAACAAGAACAAGAGAGAGAGAGAGAGAGAGAGAGAGAGAGAGAGAGAGAGAGAGAGAAGCAATAGAAGAAGGGAAAAAAGGAGATGAAGAAGAAAAATAAAAGAAAAAGAAGAAAAAGATTAATATTTTATGCATTGAGGAAAATGATTTTGTAAAGAAGAGGGCAACATTATGTCCCTAACCCTATAATGTGTATTGTGTTATGAGTAGTTGGATTGTGGCTACCTTAACTCTTAAATAAGTTACATAATCATTATTATAATCATATATATGTATTTAGGTCACCCTAGGTGTTATACTTAAGTATCTAAGTCAACCTAGGTGGCATCTAAGGCATAAGTATGGTATATATGAGGTATAGGTTAGTTATTATCATCATGCAGGGTATTGTGTTCTTAGTGAAGAATATTGGAGGTATCCCCTTAAAGTGGATTAAGAGGCTTCCCCTCGAAGTGACATATTATTATCAATGCATAAATGCATTCTTATGTTAGATTCTATGTACTTTGAAATTTATTCTCATGTTAGATTCCCACACATATCAAAGTGGGGATAAAATACAATGGTGAAATTAACATACCCATGTTATTTCCAATTTAGTTTTGTCCACACTTTAATGAGAGCATCCTTAATGTAGTAACATATCGACAAATGTCATAATCCTTGTGTTAAGCCCAAACCATGCTCTAATTTTTATTTCATATATATTTCACCCTATTTGCACCATTTTCTATACATTTGCCATCTATTCATCATTATTATACCCTCATTCACACTTACTCCCATGCATTCATACTTACTTTTGTGTATTTGCTCCTTGCCTCAAAATTATCATTTTATGCTAGGGTGAAGTGGCTTGGGATTGACATGGTTTGATCCCATGACATGTAGGGATGAATCTAAAATTTAAATAATTAAATTTCAAATTCAAAATTTATGTCCCTTTGCATTGGTTGTTATAGACAAACTTAACATGCATTTGTGTAACATGTTATCTCATGATAACTAAAGACATTCAATGTGCAACTAATTCACATATGATTAAAAGGAGAAAATCATTAAATCACACTTTAATTTCTAAAGGAATACAAAAAATCAATTCTACATTTGCATATAGGCCATTTACGTGGATGAATGATGTCTTCAATATCACTCATCTTTGTTAATTTGACTTGCCAATGAAGTTGACCTAAGAAACACACTCACTTATTAAGTCAATAAATTCCCTAATAGTATTCCTAGACACCACCTTGATGGACTCAATTATTGAAAATAAAAAGATGAATGAGTTTACAAGCGTACACTTTGATGGATCGACAATCAACCTTACAATACTTAGATCTAGACCACAACATTTTCTAATATTATAGATGTAACTATCATTGAAATGAATCAATTCATCATATCTATAATATTCTTCCATAACCACTTTTAAAATTAAATACTTCTAATCCTTTTATTTAATTCCCACTTATTCCAACACTAATTAATTTAATTATATACTTATTAATACATCTGATTAATGTAAAGCGATTTATTTCTTTACAAAATTCGAAACTATTGAAATCGCGTGGTTTGCGTGCTTAACCGCAGTCCTGAATGCCCACTCACGTCAATACAACTTTCTAACCTATTTTAATGTGGGGCCCTCAAAAACTATATTTTTAGTATCATTAAGACTTTTATAAAGCGGACTTCAAATTTTATGTAGAGCGAGGTAATCTCATTGTAAAACTTTAAAACTAAACCAAGAACACAGAAAAAACACGCCTCATAAAACTGGGCATTTATCGGAAGTACAAGTAGATCTACAGGGAGTATAAACTTTCAGGCCAATTAGGTACCAATCGAGTTTAAGTGTTAGCTGATCTTTCAAGCTGCCGGATGCGAAAAATCGTGTTTAATTTGGTGAAGTATTGCCTTTGAAAGATTAAATTTACCCATTACGGTATTAAATTCGTTCCCAATCTTTCAATGCTTCAAAGTTACGGGATTCTTTGGTTTCTATGCACTTAATCGACTCCAGGATTAATTTGTTTGTTAAAATTTGGTGGCAATCGGGGTCATTTGGGCTATTTTATTAGCGTTCTGGTTGTTTTTCTGGCTTAAAACCTTGGAATTAGTGAGAAAATCTCGAGGCCTTGGAAGGAATTAATGCTGCAGATGTTGGATTATGGCAGGATACGAGTATGCTGTCATTTTTTGCACTTTTATGTCATGCAGTACGATTAGGTTTTTTTCGAGCTTTTTGAAGTCATTTGAAACGCGCTGCAAGATTCAGAATGCGTTTCCTATTCTGTAGCTTTACTTGATTGAAATAGTAAGCTATAAATGATGATTTTTTCCAAATTCAAGCTAATCTGGTGAAGAAAAGTATTTTAGCTGTCAAATTTGTTCTCGTTTTGGCCAAATTTAGCAAGATCAAAGACCCTCAAGTCTTTTGTATATCCAAAAATCAATCTCTTTCCTTAACTGTCACCCAGAAGAGATATTATTTCTTCGACAAGTAGAAGACAGGGTTAGGGTTAAATTGTAATATAGTTAACCTGTGAATGTATTATTCAGCTAAAGTTGGCAAGCCGATGCAAGCAGAACTGTTATTTTAATTTCCTTTTCTTAGTGGTAGGGAGGATTAAGTTGAGCTGTGGAATCATTGGTCATTCAGTTCAAGGTGGTTATTTGCAGTGAAAATTCTACTGTTAGTTTGAAGAAGCAGTTTTAAGACTCTGAAGATTGGAAGAGTAACTCCATAAGGTTACTGGTGAGCTTGTTCCAATTCTTGGCATTTTTTATTTGCTTGGGAAATCTTGGGTGAGGTTATGGGTTGCATTTGTCGTAGTGTTGGGTAAATGAATGTTTGGGTATTGTTGAGATTTTAAATCTGGTGGTTTTGGAGATGATGGCATCAATTAGGAGAACATTATCTCCAGCAACACATGAACGTTCCATCCAAAATGGAGATGTGTTTTCTGTTTCATCGCCTTCACACAAATTTTCATCTCCTTTGTGTCATTCCTCTTCAGCTGCCCTGCCGACTACAGCCTCTGTTTTCTCCTCAATTGGTTTTCTACCAGTTTGGGTTGTGGTTTCGTATGTTCGTGCCTTTCTAATTGGCATTCATCCATCAAAATCATGCCGGTCGTCAGAGAGATCTAAGGCAAAAGTGCAGGTTTGGAAGAGACCGTTGCTTCATTTTCTCCTGTGTTTTGTTCTTGGGATTTTAATTGGGTTCACCCCTTTTAGCATGGAGACCTTTTCTATAAATCTTGCCTCCAAACACCAAGATTTTGCATTTGAAACCAAGACAACAGAAGGGACAAATCCCCAGCAAGAATTTAACCAAGTTGGAAACAGAGGAAGGACAATTGAAGCTATAAAGGTGGAGAGCGCAAATAAGTTAGAATTAGAGGTTCAGCAGGAGAAAGAGGCGGACGTGTTAGCTGTATCTAGTAAGAAGATGGATTCTTTCGTTGGATTATCGCCAGTTCGGATCTTAGATTTTGTTCCCCGCAAATTGCTTATTGTTGTGACTCCAACCTACAACCGTGCATTTCAGGCATTTTATTTGAATAGGCTAGCTCACACTTTAAGGCTTGTTGCACCACCTGTTCTCTGGATTGTTGTTGAGATGCCTGCTCAGTCCATGGAAACAGCAGACTTGTTGAGGAAGACAGGAGTAATGTATAGGCACCTTGTTTGTGACAAGAATGTGACAAATATCAAAGATCGTGGCATTCATCAACGGAACACAGCTCTTGCTCACATAGAGCAGCATCGGCTTGATGGCATTGTGTACTTTGCAGATGATGATAACATGTATACACTGGAGCTGTTTGAGCAACTGAGAGATATTAGGTTTGACATATTCTCATGATCTCATCTTCATATCTGTTTGTCTTTCATATTATGTGCCTTCGTAAATTTCTTTTTGGGCTAAATTTTTCATTTTAGATATTACAACCCTTACCAAACTTGTTTTTCTTGGGCATGTACAGGTTAACATGAATTCAATTTATTGATAACATGATTCCTTGTGTTCTTCACTCTTATCTTTGTTGTGATTTACAAGTGTTTTATTGCATTTGGAGAAAATGTTTATTTCTTTCGTGCATGTCTGAAACATTCAACCAAAACATTTTGAGTGGTGATGTAAAATGATTTCTGTTCTGCAGTTCTGTAACACAAAATTTTTCTAAACATTGACGTCACATTTAGAAATTACCTTTCTGTGCTCTCAGAATTAATGAATGACTATTTAGTATTTTATATGACTAATGGAAATGCAAATAGCAGGGAGGGGCAATTTTTTAATTTGGTCTTAATTATTCCTGCAATGATTTTATATTTTTGTCCCGTTCTACTCTCCTTGCAAGAAAAGAGGGACCTGCATTAAACATATTGTTAAAATTCTAGAAAGTGAGGCCCCTCTAGTAAACCCCATTTCAGATTTGACTGGACTCACTTCCCAAGTATTTAGTCCTCCAAGATATTCACAAAAATATCATAGCTGCTACCAAGAG
Source organism: Sequoia sempervirens (assembly GCA_007258455.2). NCBI lineage: Eukaryota > Viridiplantae > Streptophyta > Pinopsida > Cupressales > Cupressaceae > Sequoia > Sequoia sempervirens. Next base: position 224,735 of record VDFB02278097.1, read on the forward strand.
TTTATCAACTATCAGATTAAATCCATCTTTGCAGTCAGAGCCACCATTTATTGTTTAAAATAGAAATCTCTGGACTTCGAAGGGACTAGATTCAAATCAAACAAGAATTCATAAAGATTTGGCCATCCTGTTTGATGTCTATCTTATTACTGATAGTTGTGTTGATTGCAGGTTTCTTTATACTCAACTTGAGCTTGAGCTGTTTTCCTGATAGTTCACATGGTCTCTGCTATTTATTTTTTATTTTTGCATTGAAGTTATCTGTGCCTGTGCTTTAGCTTTTGTTCAAATCTGCCCATCATTTCCAATTATTTCTCCATTGGCTTTTAAGTTTCCATTACTATGTTCTGTGTATGACCTAGAACTTCACATAAATACCCAAATCATGCCTTTAAAGAGCTCATAGTTTTGAGGTTATGAATTAGCATTGGCTTAAATAGTTTAACTTCTCCCTCACACCAAGAGATTAAGAGTTACCGGCTTCGAGTCTTGCTTCAACTCTCTTAACATAGTCCTGATGTTCATTTTGGTGCAGGTTGTCATAAGAACTTTACTCTTTTTCTCCATTGGTCTACATCTTAACTACAAGAAGTGTGTTTCCTTTATAGTTGGAACCTAATGTATTTGCTTGACTTTCCTTATGATCTATCCCATTTATTATTTTCCTCAAACACTTACCAGTTTTTTGTTGTCCACCCATTGCCGGATTTTGATTTCACGCTTTCCTCAACAGCAATTTTTAACTCTTTGGTTTGCTTTGTAATCAAGAGACACAAACTCTGCGTCCTAATCTTACACAGTTGTTTCAGATGCTGCAGTTATTTTAATTTCCTCCTCTATCCTATTACCATTCCCCCAATTTAAGGGATGGCAGCAACCTAGTCTAAGCAATAATATTTTTATTTTTGACATTGATAGTGCTTACTTTTTGCTACTTAACACCACTTCTAAACAAATTAAGGATCATCTTGAATGTTTTATGGGGATGTTTGATGATTTGTTCAACCATGTAGCCTTCTCTTTGTTCCATTATTGAACAGTTTAACTTTAACTGAACGATGTCTTGTTTAGATTCAAGAGGACTCCCTTATTGCTTTTATTATTAGCTAGTTTCTTCTAGTCAGGTTGTGTGATATGTAGCTAGTTTCTCAGAAAGAAGAATAAACTAGCTAATAATAAAGCCAATCGGGCGTACTGTATGCTTGGTCATTCTTTACAACAACCATACTTTTTTTTTTCTCTGGTGGGGTTCTGCTCTAGCTTCTGACTTTTGTGTTTACTCCTATCAAATAAAAGTACATCATAACATTACATACCTGTTAACTCTAAACTCTCTATCATATGACGTTTGTTAATTCTTCATCCACTTTTCTGAATGTACTTCTTTTTGACCTTTACACTGTATCCATTCTCTGACATAGTTATTATTCTATTTAGTGTGAACTGCTGATTTGAGAATCCATGGCATCATCCTATCTTTAGGAAGTGTTGGCCCCTCACTTTCTCATCTTGTGTTGTTTTACAGCATAGGAACACTGACCTTACGAAGTCCCAAAGTTAGGGTTGGATCTTCTTCTCCGTGTGCCTTGACATCCTCTCATCCCATGTTAGCACCTTGTATAGGTGCCACTGCCTTTGCGAAGTCCCCTAAACATTGCACGAATTACCCAACAATAGGAATTGTTGCTTTGAATGTATGTGGGTGCAAGCATTTTAAGACAGTGAATAAACTTAGTAAATTTCAATTGTTGAAGAAAAGTTGCACAGGAGTTATAGCCACAGTTTGAATTCTGGATCCAACTCTGAAATTTAAATAATGCATTTGTTTTGCAATATATCAGGGCTAATAGATGTACAGATTGGGTTGGTATTTATTATTTTTTATGTGACAGTTTGAAGTGTGATTTGCAGACGTTTTGGTACATTGCCAGTTGGCATGCTTGCTCATAGTAAAAATAAGGCAATCTTGGAAGGTCCAGTATGCAATGAAAGTCAAGTGATCGGGTGGCACACAAATGAAAAAAGCAAAAAACTACGCAGATTTCATGTTGATATGTCAGGATTTGCATTCAATAGCACCATTCTTTGGGATCCACAAAGGTGGCATCGTCGTACAAAGGAGCCTATTAGACAGTTGGATACAGTTAAAGAAGGATTCCAAGTCAGTAGTGTTTCTTTTTTTTAGATCCATTGTCATTAATCTTTTTCAAGTTTCTCTCCACCTCAGTTGCATGCTTAAATATATAATTTTTGTTTTAAATTAATAATTCTCTTCCTTCAATTTGATTGTGCTGCTCTCATTGTGCTTAGCATACCTGCCTTATGCGCACATTAATTTCTAGTCAGAAAGAGATGCCCATTTTGCCCCCCACTATCATGTTGCATGGTAGTAGTATATCTAACAGAATGCACTGATTCGCATCTTATTGCAGGAGACAAGTTTCATTGAACAAGTTGTAGAAGATGAAAGTCAGATGGAAGGGTTGCCAAATGATTGTTCAAAAGTCATGGTTTGGCATCTACACTTGGAAGCTCCGGCGCTAGCTTATCCTCCAGGGTGGATTCTTGAGAAAAATTTAGATGTCATTGTTCCTTTAAAGAAGTAGGAATGACTTCCATTGGGCTTGCACCGTGATCCTTTATAGCTTTTCTCCTAGAAGGCATGTTATCTTTTGGGTCCTGTGCATTTCTGTTATTTTGTTATTGTCTTTGTTATCCGGAGTCTGCACAAAATTCTATTAGTTGATGACTTTTGTTTTACACAAACCATACATGCTCGCGTATTTTCTCACCTTTATATGGGTGCTATTATTTCTAAGTTCTTGCTGCTCTTTTTGCTACAGGGTTATGGAAAGGATTCTACAAAGCTCTATTTTTAGTTCTCACTTCTGGACGGAGGCAGTTTGCAAATCATCATTTTTTTAGTAAACCTTGTGTTCAATTATGTTGTGGGTTTTGGAATTTGTAGAATTGTAGCATTAAATTTTCTTCCCTAGTCTCTTCCTTTTAAGTTGAGCTAGTACAGTGTAAAGTAAATACTGATTATCTCTTCAATTTCAAACTGCTTTGCTTGAACACACTGCCGGTTTGTCTTGCTGAATTTTGGTACGGCAATCTGGCAGCTATTCAAGCATACAATTTTGCCAAATTCTTAGCAGTCAGAGGATCATTATACTGGAGATAGATGGAAACAGGGCCATATCTGGTATTTGGGTGAAACCAAAGCCTTATAGCTCATTTCCATTTTGTACACTTTTTTAAATTATTCTATTTCCAAAGAAGATGTAGCATGCATGGGAAAATCTTAGTAGGTGGGTATTTAGTATTTTTGACTGAGAAGCATTCAATGATAATAAAGTCTGATTAGTTTGAAGGCATTACTTGCAGATTGATAAAGAACTTGGTTTTACAAGTTCTTGCAAGATACACACTGCAAAACATTAGATAAGTTTGACAGAAGGCTGTGTGCCAAAAAAATATTTTTTTACACCACAGTAGGTAAACAATTTTCACAGTAAGGTTGAATTTCACTTACCACTGTTTATATGCATTAATGGCTGAACTGTTTACTGTCAATAAAAGTGCAGTCAATTGATTTGCAGATTACAATAGACATTTGTATTGAATAATGCAGTACTTTATGGAGTGGGTGAGTTCCTTAAATGAATTCTCTGAAAATACATTTTCTAGGGAATTGCACTATTGCTTTTTATCATCCATAAAAAAATCTTTCATCTTGGCACAACCATATATTGCCATTTTCAAAATATGGCCTTATATATTTTCCTTTTTAACAGTCATTTAACATATAGGCTTAAAACATTGTTGTAATTGTTTGTTAGTTTACATGAGGAATTTCCTTGATGCACGAGTTTCTATCATATTAAGAATTGCCAAGTAAAGTTACCTGGCGAATGAGAAAGCTTATGCCATGGTGTGGCTGACATATTTGATTTTTAAGATGAAATAAACACTATTTGCATTTTGGAGCTCTAGAGTGCATCTGATATTTCTGCACTTATGAGACATTTTTAGGAAGAATTCTTGGGGCTAATCTGGATTAGATTTACATGCTCTATTATTCATATTGCTTACTGGATATAAAAAATAGCATCAGGAAAGTTACATCCTAAATTCATTAATAGTGAGAAACTGTGGTATTGTCCAACATATTTGTTATGCATGCATTTAAAAAATGCTCTAAATGCTATATCTCAATACCATCCTCTGTAGGAGATCAAAAAATATTTTAGTCCTCTTAATTGAATTTTGGTTAGTATACCATACATTTAGCTACCCATTTGAGCAAAAGTAAGGGATGATTTAGGCTATCTAATAAACTGACATATTTGATTTTTAAGATGAAATAAACACTATTTTGCATTTTGGAGCTCTAGAGTGCATCTGATATTTCTGCACTTATGAGACATTTTTAGGAAGAATTCTTGGGGCTAATCTGGATTAGATTTACATGCTCTATTATTCATATTGCTTACTGGATATAAAAAATAGCATCAGGAAAGTTACATCCTAAATTCATTAATAGTGAGAAACTGTGGTATTGTCCAACATATTTGTTATACGTGCATTTAAAAAATGCTCTAAATGCTATATCTCAATCCATCCTCTGTAGGAGATCAAAAAATATTTTAATCCTCTTAATTGAATTTTGGTTAGTATACCATACATTTAGCTACCCATTTGAGCAAAAGTAAGGGATGATTTAGGCTATCTAATAAACTTAAAAGTCATATGCTGGTTCATTTAGCTATTTTTTAATGGCATTACTTGAAGGCTATATTCTCCGCTGTTTCTAGGATGGGATGGTAGTCCAGGAGGCCATTGTTGGAGATGACAGTACATATATTTATTTATTTGCAGCTCGAGGCCATTTGGCATAATGAGAATTAAATTTTAAGTTTTCTGCTATACTTGAATCATTGAACATTCAACATTAAATCTCAAGTTTGAAGCATTATGTGAATGTCTAAACTTGAATCTTGTTGTGATGGAGATTGAAACATGTACAAATTTGTATGTGCACGTGTGTACTATATGGTTAGGACTGCTCTCCCTTGGCCTGCCCAAAGGTCCACAACCAGCGAGAGGAGGTTAAGGACTTGACCAATAGGAAAGAATTAATGGGGGAGGGATTGTAACGATCTAGTTCGTTCATAAAGTAAAAAGATGTTAATTTTACATCAACAAGTAGAGATAACGAGTAAATGCCATTGTAATAAAAATTTTCTTTTCATTTATAAATATGAAAAACACATTTCAACAATTTATTCCTTTTCTTTTCAAGAAAACATCATAGTAAGAACACATAAAGATACATACATAGCTCGAAGAGCTTTTGAACAAATAGTAGTAAGATGGTTTAGGTTCCTTCTTTTTCAAATCTTGGTGTAATTTGTTGCCTGTTGTGGAGGAGAAGCATCACTCGGGTGCTTTTTCGCCAACCACGAACTCTTAATGCAGTCCCTCGCACATCTATCATTCGATAGATGGCCCTCCCTTCGAACAAAAAGATTGGTAGAGTATTTGGTAATGACAACCCAACTGAGCATAGTGCTGTCCTACACAACTAGAACCTTGCTATTTCATAGTCTCAAACTAGTATAAAGGATCATGATGAACTGACAGTGTAGTTTCATGCATCACACAGTCTAAGTGGATGATGTACTTTGCACTACTTTGGCCAAAGTGTTCTCATTCAGTATTTTAAATTAAGGTCATCTATCATAAACACTACTCAAGGCCAATTTGACTTAAGGCTATCTTACACTACGCATAGGTTTGGTTCTTCACTGGATAATCTGTCATCCCATAGTTACCTACAACAAACTAAACTATTAGAAATGAAACAACATAACAAGTAACTTACAACTTCCCCTCCTATACTGGAAATCTTTATCGTAGGAGTATCACAAGCTTAACTAAGTTAACCTAATAACTTAAGCTGTACTTGACTCAATGCCATCATTTCTGTCCTAGTATTTAGTAACTAATTACAATCATATTCCCCTTATATGGAGATCATACAATTGATACAAAACACAACAAGATTGCATATTCATCTTTTAAACAATTTACTTCCTCGATGCAACTATATGCAGTTCGTAGAATTAAATCACTTTCAATTCACAATAGAAATACAGATCACAATGCAAATATCTAACTATGCACAATAGTAAATGTATTTCTAGAAATATATAATGAATTACTATTGAAACAATAGTAGAAGAATATCCCATGCCTGGTTTAAGTTTTTCTTCAAATGATGAAATTTCAGTCTTTCTTCACAATGCCTCAACTTAATTAATCAACTGACAGTTTCCTCTCAAGCTGCTGCCTTTTTCACTTAGCATAAACTCTCAGGTCGTTATATCTCTCACTTAGAATTATACTCCTCAAATGGTGAATATTCAGTCTGTTATTGGTCACTGCTGAATATAGATAAAACTCAGATATTTTAATAACAATGGACTGGTAATTCCTTTGTTCTCAGCTCTTAGATATGAATATGATTCTTAGAGCTCAAAAGATATATCTCCAGAAGTCAGATGAAATTCACAATAAGCAAGTGAGTCTTGAAGAATGAACTGGACGACTATTTATAGAGCCCCTAGCCCAACAAATTTCCATTCTTACAGTCATGTAACTTGACAGAACTATGTTTTGAATAATTCAACATGGAATGTGGCGGGTTTGTACTCCATACACAGCTCCAAAGAGGTGAGTCGACCTTCCTTTTTTGACAAAAACAAAGAACATTTCAAACTTGCACATGTTCAAAAATGAAGAATCGACACCTACAGGCATCTCCAAAAATGGCGCCAATCCAACAATCTAGCGGGTGATTCATTTCACAGGAAATGGTCATGGTTATTTGCAAACCACTTTGCCTACATTTATGGCCCTATTGACATCATACAAGTTACATTTCCCATCCCTACAACTTGGTCATGGCCGTGCATTTCAGGCATATATTTCCTCAGTGGCATATTTCCTCAGTTGCATATGTCAACTTTATTTTCTAAAGTTTCAATAGTTTAGATATGAAATATTTCAATTTCAACCATATGAAGTATGACGCATTTAATTTTCCTTTTGCCAAAGGCAACATTTTAAATCATTCGATTTACATGGTTGGTGATTAATAATCGGCTGGGTTTAATAAACCCGATTTCCATAGTCAGAAGTAAATATTTCAAAAGTTAGGAAATAAATCGATTTCCTATGTTGAGATCAATTTAAAGAATAATTTGATTTTCTTAAATTGAGAAACTGATATTAAATTAATTTGGAAATAATTCTATTTCCAAAGTTGAAAGATTTAATATAAACTATAACTCCATTAGAAAATAATTATATGTTTTATTATATAAATATTATTATAGTCTTATATATATATATATATATATAACAAATATATAAATATATCGTGAGCCAGTCAGCATAAACCCGGTATATAAATATATATATATACATATGCAAATTCAGAAGATAATAATAATATTAATATCCATATAATAAAGGATGTGTGCATATATACATATATATACCAGTATATTCCTTAATGTACACGTATGTGTAAGTACATATCGATGCAACCATATGAGCATATCCATCTGCCAACGTATGCTTGTATCGATAGGTATATACATATGGATACATGTATATACTATATATGTATATCTATACCCACTTAACCTATTCATTTACATCCATTAACATTACCATCATAATGATCGTAATACAACAAGACATATATACAGATAAATATCACTCACAAAAGCGTAAGAAGTAAACAAGACTCCTAATGCCAATGTATGAGCTATGGATGACTTATCTGGACCAACATAACTGACTTGGTTCTCCCAAACTACAGTGATGTGTGTGTGCTCAGATAGTTTACTTTACTGATTACCCGACCAAGCTCCTCTTCCGAGTGATACTTCCCCTCTGCATGGAGGAATGGTCCACATACCTGCATCCAATAACACGCTAACGAGAGTCATATGTTCACAACATAAGCAGTATACATGAAACATCTCAAAAGTTAGAATAAACATTACTCAATAACTTTGCATGCAACATTCATCAAGGATAACATCAATAGAAGTAACATTTAAATGAGACAATCATTAAATGGAAGCACATTCATATTAATAACAAGAAACATGTTTTATTCATCTCAATGATTCAATCATTGCAATCAATTGCCCTATGCAATAGTAGCTATACAATCGGGGTGTAATAGAGATGGTGTCTTTGTGCAGCAATCTTGATTTGATTGGTTAAGGACTTAACCAATAGGAGAGAATTAATGGGGGAAGGGGGAGGGGTGGTGTGGGCGAGGGGGGATGGTGACTTTGTGCAACAATCTTGATTTGTTGAAAGTAGATCACACATGAATCCTAGTATTGGCTTGCTAGTGCATCCAAGTTGGATTGATTTAGTTTAATGGTTTTATTTAAACCGAAACTAACACCAACACTAAGTTGGGTATGATACACAAACACAAATATGCACATGTTTCCCTATACATGACATCGAGATTCAAGTTTAGACATTCACATATTGCTTCCAGATTTGAAATTCAATGTTAAATGTTCTAAGATTCAAGTATAGGAGCATTAGAAAAATTAAAATTTTATCAATTTCTATACACCACAAAAGGCCTAAGCCTATAAAATGAATAAATGTTCAACAATAGGCATATATGAAATATGCAATTGTTAATAGAGCAAGTGGAAAATGCAAATTGATTGTGGTAATTGAGTTGCAAATGGGTGGCTGGTTTAGTTATAGGGGGCGGATTAATGTTTTGATAAGGTGCACGGGGACACCTCACGGGTGTTGATGTTTTTATTTTCCTTTAAAAAGCGAATACAAATGTTTTAAGAAAAAAAACATAGGACTTTTGAATGTCACAAGGACAATTGAAGGATGTCACAAACACCCTTAGTTGTTTTAGGGTTCAACAAACATCCCTAGGACCTAGGGCCTACTTACAAAGCATTGTGTCCTCTAGAATTGCAAGGATATATGAGCTCTTTATGTCTTGGGGACAACCTTGTGTAAACCTTCTTAAAAGGGCTTGAAATTTTATTGACTAAGGGTGTTGTGCACAATATATGCCAATGACACTACTAGAATACAATTCTATACAATTGCAATGACACCATAGTTCAATTTATGCTAACCACCATAAAAAGTCTTCCTTTGTAGCCTCTAGAAAGAACATAGGTCTTGCTTACATTTTCTATGCAAATATATCTTGCATTTACCATTTTTGAGTTGTATAAAAGTCTAATTAATGTCAAGGATCTAAGCAATGAGGTAAACTTCAATCTATGTGTTTTCAAAGATTAATTGTAGGGGCCAATTAAAGTGATAGATCATAGCTGGTTCATTGGGACAAGTATTATGTTCTTTACAATTTGAAATTCATGTGGATAGGTTGATTTTATGAGATGTGGGTGTTCTCCATCTTCTAGGAGGTCTATTAAGCAAATCATATTTGTCTTCTTACACGCTCAATCACGAAATTCAAAAACTCTTCGATTACGATATCATTTGGTGTCTTTAGACATTGCCAATATTTCAATTTGCTAATTCTTGAATAGTGTTTTGCTTTCTTAATTTGAATAGATGCTTATAGATCTAGGGGAGAGGACCCAGTGGTTGTGCACCCTAACTTTGCACTACTAATTATCCTAGGGGAAAATTTCAAATCACTCCCAATTTTTTACAGCAGCTTACTTGGCAAGTCCCCTACTTATAACTAAGCTTTCAGGGCCACATCATCAAATATGATGCCACATCAACATGCTTTTTGTCAAGGTGTCCAAAAAGGCCCAAAAAAAAAGTGAGACCAATACTTGTGCATTCACAACATGTTTTATTGAGAATTGATGTGGAATCACATGATTGGTTGCTTTTTAGATCAAATGAATACATTTTGTTTAACTATGGGTAGTCATCATCAACACTAACAACTTTAAAGACACAAGTATTGGTCCAATATTGATAAAAATATTGGGAATTTTATAAACAACTTACTATCACAACTATTGAAACATGCTCAGGTACTGGGTCCTCTCCCCTAATCGTAAATGTTTGGTGATTATAATATTGTATTATAGTTGAGGGATTGACTCTTGGTTCAAAAGCCACCATACCTTGTGAGAGTTATCACAAATTCACAAAGTGAATATTGCACAACAAAAGGACATCCTATGATATCAAAGTTGTTGTGAGGCTAGGTTGTAAAACAAGTTAGATCGAGGAAGACAATTAACAAGATTGAGATGGTTTCATCATTTGGATTTAGGGTTTCTATTGCATGACCAAAGGAGCTTAACAAAGCAAGTGTAGTTTAGACATTGACTTTACAATTCTAGGGCATGCCTTTGAAAATTAAGGAGGATTTGGAAGTGGCCAGTTAAGGCTAACACATGGTGTGATCCAATTGGTGGAAGGGTTTTTAAAAATTTAGTTACTTAAATTATTGTTTTTTGGAGGGAAATTTTATGAATTTTTTAGAAGCCATAATTTGGGCAAATGAAGTCAAAACTTGGACTTTTTAATATCATCAAAAAGATGTATTTGAGAACTACCACATGGGGACGAGAAATAAAGTCTTTGGGGATTGTAGGAGTAGAGTGTGAGAAGAAAATAGAGAAGGGTTTGCTTGCACAACCCGTAATTGGTACTAGCTATTGAGATTGGACTCTCGATGAAGTTCTTAAGGGTAGAAGGCATATGGATAGTTGTTGTTGGCTTTGAATTCTAGCCAAAGGATGAAGGATAAGTTCTAGAATACATCAATTTGAAGGACATACAAAGGATGATGATTGTAAGGAATGTGGTGATTGAGTGTCCAAAGGAAGTGTGGAATATGTCGAAGAACATTTTTTATGTACATGATGATAGCCAAGCATACAAGCTTGAGAGGGAGTTAATCAAACTTGATCTTGCCAAATTGATCATGTAAATTTTGATAAGATAAAGATTTTATCAAAGATCAAAGACATTTACCATTAGTTAGGTGAATGTGGAGCAAACTATGGAAAGAAGGATAACCAATGAGTGGACATTGTGATACTCTCAAGTCATGTATGGATCTTCTCTCTTCATTATAGACAAGGTGGTGTTCAAATCTCAAGTTTCTTTTGACGATTCATGTAAAATGCTAATTAGGGAGCATAAAAAGCTCATTTGGTTTGGGCATATTGGGAGTGATCCATAAGTTCATATTATAAATATATAAAGATGAAGTGAGATGGAGGATAACTCATTTGAAAGAGGAAGAGGTAACAAAGGAATAGAGAACTAAGGAATAATGCTTATTCACAAGGGAGAAGTAGAGGAGGTGGAAGCTATCAAACCTATTATGAGATATGGACACAAACTCCATGCTTTTCATCAAAAGAAGGATTAAGACAATGAAAAAAAGAAAAACTTCAAGAGCTAAGAGAATTTAAGACTAGATATGTGAAGAAGGATGAAGCAAAGGAAGAAACACTAAAAACATAGATGATGCATTCTCTTCACACTACTACTTCTCAAAGTGATTCTTGGTTATAATTGTACACATCATATATCTAATAATGCCTCTCTTTTCTCAATCCTTAGCTTCCCAAAGGTAGATAAAGCTCTTGTTGCAAATGATTCCTCCATTCCTATGGTTGGAAATGGAGATGTAATTCTAAATAATGGTTTCATATATGATGTTTATCATGTTCCTAATTTGGTATGAACTTGCTATTGGTACATCAAATAAGACAATGAAAAGATATAGTTATGGCCAAAGAAATTTGTTATGAAGGATATTATCAACTTTTGTATTACAAAACATGGATATGAAGGATATGAAGGATAAATCTTATAAGTTCATGATTTTTGTAGGTGAAGGACCTTTTGCATGAGTTTCAAGAGCAAGTGAAGATATCCAATTATGACATAAGAGGTTAGGGCACCTCAATTTTTAGAGTATACAACTGATGGGACAAATAAAAATGGTACAAGGACTACCATTATTGAAGGAATGCTAAGGAATATGCAAAGAATGTGTGTTCAAGAAATATCACAAGGAAAGTTTTCTCAAAGGAAAAAGGCTTGGAGAGTTCCCAAGCCACTTGGGTTTACTCATTTTGATCTAAGATACATGAGTTGACCTTTACTATCTAGGAATTGGTACATTCTTACATCTATTGATGATGACACTAAGATGTGTCAGATATATCTTTTGAAAGAAAAATCTTTAGTTTTCAAGAAGTTTAAGTGATTCAAATCAATGGTAGAAAATAAATTATGATACTTTATTAGAAGTGGATTAATAGAGGGGGATACTATGAAATGAATGAGTTAAGAACATTTTTTATGAGCATGTGATTGTTTGGTAAAGAACTATCTCTTATGCACCTCAAGCTAACGGACTAACTAAAGAAAGAACGTGACATTGATTGAAATGAAAAAATGTATGATTCAAGCCAAGGCATTTTTGGAATTTTTTGGGGGAAGTTGTACATTGGACATACTATATATTAAATGGGGTAACTACTAAAGTTGTCAAAGATGTTATGCCATATAAAAAATGGCATAGAAGAAAGCCCTCTATGGCATAGAAGTTGTACATTGTACATAACATATATTTAATTCCCTATTTAAACCAAAATAACTATGATAAAAAACTAGATACAATAAGAGTTAGATAAGACTCCCAACTAAATATTTGTAAAGTGACACATCAACAAGGGGTGAAGTACATTAAGTATAAAGCTTCACATCCAGCTAATAGGGAGTCACAAAAGTATTACAATTAAGTATATTGAACTTGGTGTGCAAGTCCAAAGCATACTTAGGTTGAGATAAACTTTTCATCTTTCTAAGTCACCTAAATTCCAAGGAAATAGTGTAGTAATCCAAGATCTATCATTTCAAATTCTCCCTTAAGGTACTTCTTCATTTCATCAGTTGTCCTTGAAAAATATCATGTGAGGATAAGGTCATCAACACATAACACAATGATCAAAATATTATCTCCCCTAGTCTCATATGCATTATAGTTTGATTGACATTAAGAAAAAAAATTGTTGATGAAGAACTTGTCAATCTTCCATAGGACCATTGAAAGAAATAACAAATGTAGTTCTTAAACACATTTGTAGGGAAAATGTAAAATTCCTTCAAAGCATCAAGTTTTAGAATTTTATAAGGTGCTAATTCATCAAATATAACTTCTCTCTATATATTGACATCAAAAAATTGGAGGATCTCATAATCTCCAAACCTTGGAGACTTTTGAGTACCCTAGCATCATACATACATGACTTTTAGGATCTAGTGTGTTCCTTTTCTCATTTGAAATATGAGCCCAAGCAATATATCTTAAAGCTCAAAAATGAGTGATAGAGGGCTTTCTTCTATGCCATTTTTTATATGGCATAACATCTTTGATAACTTTAGTAGTTACCCCATTTAAATAGGTATCTTAGGAAGGAAGAACAAACACTTCTCCTCAAGTTGATTTGAAAAGTTTTAATTTTTGATATATAATAAAGAGTAGTAATAATAATAAATCTTTTTAAAACTCCTAATAGTTTTTTTATTAGATAAAATGGGAAACAAGGGTCCCAACCCTATTGCAAAGAGAGCTCATATGTAGAGATAAAAAACAATGGCCTTTGGAAATAATACGTAGTTGCAACCAAGTTGCCAAGTACAAACCAACGTAATGACAACCAAAATACATGAAACAAAGGAGTATACTTGAGGAACCAACTAAACAATGCTAGATCCAACTATATTCAATCTCACATCCTTCACTCTAGTATGATATTGGGAAAATTTTGAGAACTTTCTTCTTCCTTTATACATATGTTTAGAAAATATTATCTTTCAAGTGCTTAGGTTTGGGAGAAGTGAGGGGGATTCCCCCATAGAGGGCCCATTTATGGGCACAACATGTCCAAAGGAATATTGAGTTGAAGTAGCCAAATGTTGAATTACCTTAGGAGTAGGCTGACATAGATTTGAAGCCAATGGAATAACAAACTAAGCAGACTCACCAATAGGAGTTGATGGAGCAAAAAAAGAAAGACTTGCCCCAATTGCAAGAGAAACCAACATTAGAAGAGAAGATCCAACCTCTTGAGATGACTCGTCATTCTGAGAGGAACCATCAACCAAAAAAATAGAAGCATAAATAGTGAAGTGATCATTACAGGCATTTCTCCATTATGTCATGTCCATATGACAAAAGAATAGACAATCAAAAGATAGGTGTCCAATAGAAAAAAATCATCTACATCTAAAGGGGATGCCCTCATAGTCAAGAAATTGAGTCCAAGGCCTATCCCCATCATCAAAATAACATCCCCATGAAGAGGTTTGGAGATATCAATGTCCATTAGAATGTGAGCAAACATAGAGTGACCCATGTAGGAAGCAGTAGAGTCAACCTTCAAAAAATGACCAATAGCATTACCAATGGCCTTATAGAAATAAGCTTCTCAAAACTAGAGAGGAGATTCAAAAGTTGAACCCACATAAGTGTAGCATTAAGAGTTTCATAAGGGGATTGAAGGAGGTAGTCCAAGGCTTGACCAAGAGAGTGATCTCCCCACAACCAAAACCAACTATCAAGCACTGCATCTCTGCCCTTTAAAGTGGCGAAGTTCATGATTTGACACCACAACTCTTAGATATCACTTGCAACCAAAGCACCCCATCATAGAATAAAGAAAAAACCATTGATTTTCCATAAATCCAAATAATATTATTGATGCAATAATAATGAGTGTGATAATATACAATGAATAAGTTCTTGATAAAGGATAAAAATACCCTAGTAAAAGCTCTAGGTGAGGATTTAATTAAATCAAGGCATTTATCTTAATCATATGAATTGAGAAAAAATGCATGACCTAAGTAAGATTAAGCATGCTAGTGTTTATAGGTCCTAATAATAAATAATTAGGTGGTTTAATATCCTCACTCTAGCATGAAGAGGCAAAGGATATAATGAAAAATCCCTTGGCACAAGGGAAAATCTTGATCTTACCATCAATGAGGGGCTTTGAGGATTGCAAGATTCAGTTGTGAAGGTTAGAAAAAAGGTGGTCAGAAGTTGTTGACTTTGCAAATCAAACCTTGATGAAGGTAAAAATCCTTGTGTCCAATAATTTCCGATCCAAAAACCACCATAGGGGAGGATTGTGAACAAGGAAGAGGTTGGATCTTATCATGCAACAAAGGGTGGATAGGAAACCCAAAGATGGAAATAGTTGCAAAAGATAACTGACACCTCAATAGCTTCACACCACCAACAACAAGATGCTCAAGAGGATCTATAGATGTTGGAAGAAGACCCCAAACAAAGTCACTTGGGTTAGTCATCAGAATAGGACCACCAACATTGAACAAAATAGGTCTAATACCAAGGGTAGCATGGGCAATGAGCTACATGAGAATAAAAACTCCACTATCAACATGAGGTGTGGGAAGCTCAAAACCGATGCCCTAGAGAGGTAAAAACCACCTGCAAAAGAAAGACATGGTGTGGGAGCTCCATTTGTTGAAAAAAAAGCAATAGAAATATCATCGTTGGAAGATGCAAGCCCTAAAGCATCAGATGTGCTTGAAATATTTGAAGTAGTGACCACACAACCGCCATTTGCTAATATTTTTTTATATTTAATGTGTGGCCAAGAAAGTCATGTAATGATTGTTGGATAATTAATAATGATATTTATATGATGTTCAATGTATTTTTTGGGGTTATTTTGTAGATAATTATATTTGTATTTTTTAATTTATATTTGTAATGAAACTGAGTATTATTAATTCTATTTTGAATAGACTAGAAGTTCAATTTTTTATACTCAATTTTTTTTTTTCTGAAGTAAAGATATAATTTTTAAAATTTAAATTGAAAAATAATTATAAGAAAATCCTTCTATATGCACACTTAAATAATATTTATATTTAACTTTTAAGCTACGCAATGTAATAGAAAAAATAATAATATTT
>VDFB02278098.1:0-24126 GCA_007258455.2 Sequoia sempervirens
ATCATATTGGTCATCACAAAGAAGAAATGTTAAAGTTTTATTTTGATGACATTTTTCAAATTGTGTCTCTGTGTTCTCAGTTGCAAGGGGTTCCCGAAGAACATGTGAAGACTAGTAGTCATTTGGATGAGATTAAATTTCAAATTCTACAACTTCACGAGGAGGATACCTTGTGTTCCAAACAACTGCAATGCATGTTGAAGTTTAGAATTTAATCCTGCTTTTTTGTTGTGGAGTTTCTGCTTTGTTGGTGGGTTGCAGGCTGAAGTTTTTCTTGCTTCAATCAATCATGTTTTAGTTTAATTTTGGTCTGATTTGGATTGTTGTTGTGTAATTGTTTTTTTTATCTTCTTGGCAACCTGCTGGCTGCTTTCTTCTATGTAATTTCCTTTGCAATGTTTATATATATATATATATATATATATATATATATATATATATATATATACTATATATATATATTGTGTTAATTTTTGTAGCTCGAAGATTGGGATGTGGTTGTTTTAAAAGCAACTTGAGTTGGATATGCTTTAATCACTTTAAAACAACTCAAGTTAGATATGCTTTAAAAACAATTCGAGTTAGTTTTTAACAACAACATGATTTTTTATTCTTTAATAGAATTTTTCTAAGTTTGTGAGGATAAGATAAATCCATGAGTGATTTTATGTGTAATTAAAGCCAAAGAAAGCAAGGAAATATTCTTTCCTTGCACGTTAAGTAAAGAAGCTATGCTCTATAAATGTAAGATTGCTATAGCAAACTCATATTGTATTTTCAAAAGAAAAGTTTGTTGTTAGGCTGAATAGAAGATCCAACATTTGCAGGTTTTTCCCTGCATTGGGGTTTCCTAGGTAAATTTGTGTTATTGTCTTTTTGTGATTGGCTTATTGTTATTTTTTCTTCCGCTGTTATTAGTTGTTAATTAACCTAGTTGTATTGGTATTTATAAATCATATTTTTCTATGAATTTATTGAAGACGAGTGTCATGTTGTCGGGGATATAGAAATTAACATGGTGCTCCGAACTCTAAACTCGAATCTGAAGCCAAGATTTGTGACATAGATTTCAAGAAAAAATCATGTGGTGCATGTAATTCTTTTGTGGCTATAGCCTTAGCGTTGATATGAGGGCAGGGCTTGAAGGTGCGTCTAACTTCTTGCAGTGGAAGGTTTGGATTACATTTGTTCTCAAGGAGAATAGGATGTGGATCTATGCTAGTACAAAAGTGACACCATCAACAAATGATCATGTTGCTTTAGATTCACATGAAGTCAAAGAGGCCAAGGCTCAGAGGATTATCCTAGATGGAGTAAGAGATCATTTAATTCCTCATTTATCGGGGAAAGACACCACCAAGGAGATGTGGGATACACTCACAAAACTTTATCAAAGCGACTATCAGAGTCGTAAGATGATGCTCAAGGACAAATTGCATAATACCAAGATGTCCAAAGGCGAGAGTGTGACCTCTTACTTGTCCAAGCTGACACAGGTCAGGGATGAGCTTGCTGCTGTTGGAGAGATGATTAATGAAGATGAGCTGGTGCGTATAGCCTTGAATGGTTTTTCAAAGCACTGGGAAGTGTTTGTCAAGTGTGTTGTCGGTAGAGATCAGCTACCTAATTGGGAAAGACTTTGGGATGATTTTGTTTAGGAGGAGATCCGTGAAGGTGCTCATCGAGGAGATCAAACAAAGAAGGTCCAAGATGAAGAAAATCTTGCTCTTGCAAGCAAGGGTAAGAAGAAGTCTAATAAAGAGCAATCAGAAGGTTCTTCTTCCAAGAGTGGGAAGAAGAAAGATCTGAGCAAGATTAAATGTTTTTGCTGCCATCAGATGGGTCACTATGCCAGTCAATGTCCGAATAAGAAAAATAAGGACAAGCAGAAGAAGCAATTTGCTGCTACAGCAGAGGTGGATGAGTTTGCATCACAATTTGAGAATGAGTTTTCACTCATTGCCTGTCTCTCAAGTTCAATTGCCAACAGGGTATGGTATATTGACAGTGGGGCTTCTCGCCACATGACGGGAGTCAAAGAATGTTTCACCAAGGTGGAGGAGAAGAAGCTGGATTTCTATATTGAGCTCGGAGACAATGCCAAGTACCATGCAACTGGTATTGGCACCGTCAAGTTTCAGAGGGAGTCTGGCAAACCTTTGTTGGTGGAGGATGTGTTGTATGTCCCTAGCATGACAAAGAATTTAATATCAGTTTCTACCTTGGAAGACAAGGGTTACATTGTGACCTTTGAGAGGGGAAAAGTCTATATTCATCCCAAAGATTCCATGGTTGCAAAAGTGATTGGAGTCAGGCATGGCAGCTTGTTTTGGTTACAGTTTGAGCCAGCACATGCGTTGGTTAGTAGTTGTAAAGGGATAGGAGAATTGTGGCACAGGAGGATGGCTCACCTTCACCATGGAGCACTTAATATTCTTAAGGAAATAGTGACGGGGCTGCCTAAGATGAAGACAAAAAAGCATGAGGTGTGCAAGGGTTGTGCTTTTGGGAAATATGCCAAGACCAATTTTCCAAGCAATGACACTAGATCTGAAGGGATTTTGGATCTTGTACATTCAAATGTGTGTGGGCCCATGTCAACAACATCCTTGAATGGATATGAGTATTATGTTACCTTCATTGATGATTTCTCCAGGAAGACGTGGATATATTTCATGAAGAATAAAGATGAGGTCTTCAGTAGGTTCAAAGAGTTTAAGGCTCTCGTGGAGAACCAAACTGGGAAGAAGATCAAGATATTGAGGTCTGATAATGGAGGCGAGTATACCTCGAATGCCTTCAAAGATTTTTGTGCTCAAGAAGGTATCAAGAAAGAGTTGACAGTTTCGTACAACCCTCAATAGAATGGGGTTGTTGAATGGAAGAACAGAGCTATAGTTGGAGCAGCCAAGACCATGCTTCATGATCAGGATCTGCCTTGGTTCTTATGGGAAGAAGCTTGCAACACAGCTGTGTATTTGTAGAATAGGAGCCCTCACAAAGTGTTGGGAAAATTGACTCCAGAAGAGGCGTTCACTAGTAAGAAACTAGATTTGGGGCACATTCGCATCTTTGGATGCCTTGTGTATTGTCACATTCCTGTTGAGAAGAGAACCAAGTTGGAACCTATTGTAGAGAAGGGTATCCTTGTTGGGTACAGTGAAACTTCTAAGGCTTATCGGGTTTACATTCCTGCTCTCAGGAAAACAGTTGTTTGCAGAGATGTGAAGTTCGAGGAAGAGAGGGCTCTTCAGAAATCTAGCAACTTGATGAATGCGGGGGAGCAATCACCCATAGTTGAGGCAACACAATTTCCCTCAGAAACTGCCAGTCCATGAAATTTGGAGAGTAAATGACTGACCCGAAGCAGGGGTGATTAGAAGGAGGAATCAATATTTCCCTCGACCTCGATTCCTAATACGAGAGGAGAGAAACATGGCAGTTGGCTTGGAACACTAAGAGGCTCAAGAGTATGTAGGTGATCCTCAAGATTCAGTCAAATAGAGAAGGGCTCCCAAACGTTATTATGAGTATGTGGCACTTATGAGTGAATTAATTGAAGTAGAGCCTTCTAGCTTTCAAGAGGCGTCCAAACACCAAGTATGGAGGGATGCCATGGTGGAAGAGTATTCTTCCATTATAAAGAACAGTGTGTGGGAGGTAGTACCACGACCAGAAGATAAGTATGTGGTGGGCTCGAGATGGCTGTATAAGATTAAGCATGCTGCAAATGGTAGTGTGGAAAAGTTCAAAGCCCGGTTTGTGGCTAAGGGGTTTTCTCAGAAGGAAGGAGTCGACTATGACGAGACTTTCACTCTAGTAGCCAGGTACTCATCCATAAGAGTGATCATTTCTATAGCAGCACAAATGTGTTGGAGGATTCACTAGATGGATGTAAAGATGACCTTCCTCAATGAAGTGATTGAGAAAGAGATTTACATAGAGCAGCCAGAAGGATTTGAAGCACATGGGAGGGATTCTCATGTATGCAAGTTGAAAAGAGCATTGTATGGACTCAAAGCGAGGCTCCCGGGGCATGGCGGTGTGTGCAGTTGCTGCGAGTGTGGGATTCATCAAGAGTGAGGTGGATCTGAACTTGTACTATGTTCAAGTGAAGGGAAAAATTCTCATATTGTTGTTATATGTTGATGACCTATTTCTCACAAGGTTAGAGGAGCTCATAGCACACTACAAGCAGGATCTTGCAGGAGAGTTTGAGATGAAGGACTTGGGGTTGATGCACTACTTTTTGGGATTGGAGTTGTGGCAGAAAGAGGAAGAGATATTCCTTGGACAAGGGAAGTACTTAATTGATATCTTGAAGCGATTCAGAATGGAGAATTGTAAGCCTATGTCAACACCACTTGTGACCAATTGGAAGAAGATTGATGCTTCTAGATCAGAGGTAGTGGACCCTAATTTATACAGATAGTTGATAGGCTCTCTTATGTATCTGGTCAACACCGAGCTAGACATTTGTTTTCGTGAATAGTCAGTTTATGGTGGAACCTAAAATTATTACTTGGATAGCTGCAAAGCATGTTTGAGATATCTCTGAGCCTGATTGATTATGGGCTAGAAGTATGTTTAGCAAGATGGAGTGGCTTTCGAGGGTTTCTTGATGCAAGTGGTGACGATTACAATTGTCCGAAGAAGCACTTGAGAGTCTTGATTTGATTTAAGGATCGAGGAGTAGTCTCTTAGTCTGTGAGGAAACAAAAAGTTGCCACGAGTTACCCAAAGGCGAGTATATGGCAGCCACGGTATAGGTACATGTAGAACTATCGGCTTCAGAAACTTCTAGGCTGGGCTCTTTTGATTGGGAGCTAGGTCACCAGGTCATTTCTTGTGATAATCAGGTTGTATCAAACTCTCTGAGAATCCAATGTTTCATGACAAGTCAAAGCACATTGAGATCAAGTACCACTTCATTAGAGATTGTGTGGAGAAGGGGATAGTGAAGCTCAATTACATTCCTACGGACGAACAGATAGCAGATATCCTGATGAAGGCCTTGATGAAGAGAAAGTTTGAATTCTTCAGGGACAAGTTGGGTGTGGTGTAGAACACCTTCCTCGCTAAGAGGGAGTGTTGATTTTTGTAGCTCGAAAGGTGGGATGTGGATTTTTTTTAAAGCAACTTGAGTTGGATATGCTTTAAATCACTTTAAAGCAACTCGAGTTAGATATGCTTTAAAACAATTCGAGTTGGATTTTTAGCAACAGCAGGATTTTTATTCTTTAATAGAATGTTTTCAGTTTGTGAGGATAAGATAAATCCAAGAGTGATTTTATGTGTAATTAAAGCCAAAGAAAGCAAGGAAAGATTCTTTCCTTGCACGCTAAGTAAAGCAGCTAGGCTCTATAAATGTAAGATTGTTGTAGCAAACTCATATTGTATTTTCGAAAGAAAAGTTTGTTGTTAGGCTGAATAGAAGATCCAACATTTGCAGGTTTTTCCCTGCATTGGGGTTTCCTGGGTAAATTTGTGTTATTGTCTTTTTGTGATTGGCTTATTGTTATTTTTGCTTCCGCTGTTATTAGTTGTTAATTAACCCAGTTGTGTTAATTGTTATAAATCAGATTTCTTTCTATGAATTTATTGAGCAATTAATCTGTTGCTGGGTTATAAAATAACACATTCTAGCCTCCTTGCATTAACTAGTATTTCATGGTATGCCAGTATTTTACTTTCGTGGTATTTGATGTTGTTTTCATAATTCCTGCAAATTTTGAGTGCTTTTTCCTAGTGCTTCATCTCTATCATTTTGGGTTTCAGTTTACATGGATTTTTCAGTATATTACCAATATTGGAATATTGTCTTTCAATTATTTGGTTTTTAACAAATTAATCATTGTATTACGTTTTATTATAAAAAGTCAAATATTGGGAAAATTGGATGGTTTACCGCCAGTAGAATATTTATTACTGAAGATCCTGAATGGTTTACCGCTGGATCCTGATTTATTATTGTAATAAATCTTGGTCGATTTATCTGCTGGATCCTTCTTCATTTTTAGTATACTTTCTTCAATGCTTGGTGTGTACTGGAATCGGGTGAATTAGTTTGCCATTTTGGCATTGATGCAATTTTGCTTTTATTCACCTGGTTTGGCTTGATTGGAATTTGCATTCACTATAAGTCATTTTGGCTTGATTGATTCTATGACTTTGCTTATATTGTAAATTGGTTGGTTAGCCACCAATAACTTTCAATGTAATTTCTTTGTCTTCATTCTAGTCTCTATATACTCTCACCTTGCTTGTATTGAGAACTTGATGATAAAAAAGAAATAGGATTTGAGTGATCACAAGAAAAATTATATGAATTTGAGCTAACACCTTGCGGGGGTTATGACATCCTAGAGGTAGAGCTGCAGCTGCACTATTCTTGGGAAGAGTTTACCTCTTCCAATTCACCTACACACTTTGTTTTGAGTAGTCTTTCTTGGCCCCCTGAGAGATTCTATTTTAGTGTAGTTTCTTTGGCTGAACCTTGCAAACCCTATTGGCACTTTGCAACAACTCCTACATAACATGTGGAAAATGGCTGAAGCATGTTTGATGTGACCAAAATGGTCTGAAATGTAGACTTATCTCATTCTTTATTAATCTTAGAGGTAGCTTGTATTATGAAGTTCGTAGAGGTGGAATACCACTTGAAGTTTGTAAGGACATTTATGAACTAAGGTTGGCTAGAGAAGAATGTGCTAGAAATATACTTAGACCAAAAGCTACCAATCAAAGCTCATCCTGCTGTTCCAGTTTTAGTTTGGGAACCTTGGAAGCATTGAACTCGGTTGGGCATCATTTTAGGTATCCGTA
Source organism: Sequoia sempervirens (assembly GCA_007258455.2). NCBI lineage: Eukaryota > Viridiplantae > Streptophyta > Pinopsida > Cupressales > Cupressaceae > Sequoia > Sequoia sempervirens. The sequence goes on from VDFB02278098.1 coordinate 6,826, forward strand.
TCTCATGTTGTAAAACACCATATCTTCGCACATTGTGTCTCTAAAGAAGAAGCCAAAGCGACCATTTCTAATGAAACCTTGTGTAATGAGCTAGACCAACAAATGTCTAGCTGGCTTAGCAGATTTAACTTACTGAGGCTCATGTTGCAAAGCTTGTTAGTTCAAGCAGGAAGTGGTTCAGCTATAGATCACGGTGGTCAATATTGTAGGAGAGAGGGATCATGTTCGGTTAAATCTTCAAGTAGTTGTCCACATGTTGAAGACCTCTCAAGAAGGGAAATCATTTTGACACACTACCTAAAGCAGCATACAGAAGAGGTCTACAACTCTGGGCTGCAATCATGACCTATTGGGAAAACCTTTTCAGGATCAGTTGCCATCAGACCCTCTAGGGACATCTTCTTCCTCATTTCTTCTTTGATTTTGTTTCTATTTTGTTCATTTGCTTTGCTGAATGGGATTCTGATTTTTCTTTTTGAGGGGGGATAATGTAGACATTGTTATGTTAAAACTTAATACATATTATGCTGATATAGTTTTGGTTATTTTAATTCTCATCTAAGGTATTGTAAGTTATGAGATGGTTTTAAACAGTTAAAACCCAAAATGTGAGGCCTAACCAACAATTGTTGGTTCTTCAAATGGTACTTCCACGGTGAGGGAAGGGGTGCTGATCTATATAAGCCACTTCTTGTACCTCTTGCATTATAATTGGACACTACTTCTGAAATAAAGCATCGATTGTTCCATGCTTACATACCCATGTAACCATTCTTGATACAAATTGCAATTCTTATTTTGTACTGGAAATGAATTATAATTGTATTGATAGTGTGGTTTCTGTTGTTAACAATGTGAACAGTAAATGCTGCTTCCGGCTGTTTAGGAAGAACTAGAGTTTTGTTTTGGTGTTCAAATTTTCTTTTGGATAATTTATGTTTTACATTTACTTGATAAGGCAATTGTCACTCTATGGTAGTTGTGTCTGTGACTTGTTAATGACCAATAAACAGAGTAAATTCAGAATAATGGTTTGTCTGGATCTTGGACAGAAATTTGAAGAGTTGGAGTACTTACTTCTTGGATTGGTTTCAGCGATTCCTTCTTTTGTGTTGCCATTTCTGTTTGTTGGAAAGGTACGTTCATGAAGATTCATATCAATTTCAGTGGTTAGTTTGTTCGATAATTGTATGCTTCAATGAGTCTTTTGGGAAATTTTGCAAATTTTTTAATTGGCATTATGGAACACACCCCTTGATCCATCATCAAGATAAATCTCCTTTAGGAGTTGAGTCAGCAAGATCAGCAGCTAAACATCAAAAAGAGGATTTTTTAGGCTGAATTGATCAGGGCTTTGGAGTCCTTAAGGAGAGGCCGTGACCTCCTTCACTAGTCCACTCTCTAGAAGCTTCAGATCTGCTGTCTCCCTCAATGATTTGGAGCCTAGGGATGATTCAAGGGAAAACACTCTAAGATAGTGTATTCAATGTATTATAAGAGCCTAGAGGAAATGATTTATACAGTTCTTCACAAAGCCATCTGAGTACAATGAAGAGAATGAGCACAACAATAGAATCAGCAAGTCAGCGGCAAAACACTGCAAATATTAGATTTCTCATTCTGAATTGATCAGGCCTGCAGCTACCTTCATGGTGAGGGCACGGCCTTCTTCACAAGCCCTCACTCTAGAAGCTTCATATCTGCTACTTCCTAGGATGATCTAGAGCTTAGGGGGCATTGGAGGGAAAACACACTAAAATATGGGTGTCAATCTGTTATAAACAGAAATGCTTTCATACAGTTATTCACAAAGCCAGCAGAGTACTATGACAAAGAGAATGAACAAGAAAAAGAGAAACAAATTAGATCTGAAATTTATATTAATCTAAGTTCTAACAATCAACAAGTTCTATACAAAGATTTGAGTAGTTGGATGTAAGGTCAAAACTTAAAATTAAGAACTAGAAGCCTCCTGGATAAATAGCTATTGCTTGGTGGAAGACAACTAGATAACTTAATGGTTGCAAACAGAGCTACCTTTTTCCTTCCGCCAGTTGATAGAACAAGCTTTGTCTTTTTCCAGGTGTTGCCATGGCATGAGTGCCATGGATCATGTTGACACTCTTGATACTTGGTGGTACTGGTACCATATATGATGAATTAGATTCTATTGTTTCAACCACATGCGTTCAAGGCTGTGATGAATCCCATGGCATATACTGGTTTTGGTTTGGTGCACACCATGATTTTACATTATGATCAGGCTCCTGGATCTTCCTACCACCATGATATTACATTATGATCAGGCTCCTGGATCTTCCTGGGTCAGTCTCCCAGATCTTCCTGGATCAGTAGTTTCCTCTAGAAAGAACCCTTGTCATTTGCAAAAAATGGACACAAATTGAACAATAGTTTCCTCTAGATTCACATTAAAATAATTGTTCCCTTTGAGTTTTGGGTTTTGAGAATAAAGAACCCTTGGCACCTAAAAAAAAATGGACAGGTGAAATGCACAAGTTAGTTCCCGGAGAGTATGCTTCAAAAATTGGTTCTAAGCGCAAAGAATGCGAAAGGGAGTCAGTCATAGGAGATATTACACCAGAGAGGTCTTGGATTACACATTTAAAAACATAAAATTTCAGGGGGATTTCTATTAGAGGATGAATTAGTTCTTCCATATAATATTAAAAAACTCATTTTGTATAGTGATCTTATTCTAACCCTTCATTTAACCCTCTAATATGTTGGTTATGCTGTGATTGTCTTTGATGTACTAAATTTTCATAAAATGTCATTTGATAGGGGAGATCGTTTGATTTTCTTTGAAAGCACATGACAATTGTAAAACTTTAGAAGTTCACAACATAAAACCCTTGTTAATGTACCTTATAATGAGTACTCTTTTCATTTTCTTAACAGATTGTTGCTTTTCCTTTTGAGTTCAATTCTACAGAATTTTGTCCAGTTTGTTTGGAGAAGATACTAGCTTGAAATTCTCTAGCTTAGATTCTTTAAGAAAGAATATAATATAATAACACTATAATATAACAAGGATTCAAGGGTTCAATTGAGACCAGCCTTAAAAATAAGGGAAGCCAAATAACGATATAATATGTGAACAATATTTCCATGATAACATGGGCATTTGCCACAAACTAATAACTATTTCATTGTCAGGCCAACATAGATATTGAAATAAACTGACATACCCATCAAAGGCAGAATGTGGTTAAAATTTTAATGTAAAGGGCAATTTTGAAATTCAAATGTTTAAATATGCATTTGTTAGCTTTCTTTGTCAATATTTTGGGTGCTTCACTATGAATAAAGCAGTGTTTGAAATATTTAAAGCTTTCTGTATAAAAACATGACAAAGCTAATTTTTTAATGCAGGAAGACAGATGCAAAAATTGGTATGATCGCTATTGGGCAAAGGTTAGATTATAAACAAGTGCTATTCCATACAAATCCTGAACAGTCTATTACAACTTTCCATATTGTGTCTACTGTCTTCCCTATTTTTAACCCATCCAATTCATTGATGCATTGGGCTCTATTTGACAATGATTGCAATCTAGCTTGTATGCCTTCTTTGACTTAAGTCATTTCGCCTTCGGCATTGAATAAAACTATAAGCACTCCAAATTATATAACATGTTGAAAAACTATTTGTGAGAGTAATTGTTGAGGAAATGTTTAGAATTTATGTTCATTGTGCCTATGGTTGTGTTAGCACCCATCCCTGCTTTTGCAGAATTTGTGCAATTGTGCTCTCATGTTCTCGTAACTCTGTGATGATAGCTGATCTCAGAAAACTTATATTAGGGTTTAATATGACCATGTGTCTAGTTTTGCTACATGCTCTAATGCTGGCCAATCCAATAGTTTCCATGGGATTGGCCTAGTATCATGTGCCTTGAGCTCTATTGTCTTAATTTTATGTGGATGGACATCTCAATTGTGATAGAATACGTAGACCACCTACATGGTGCTACATGTCACTTTGCTAAGGTTGGATGGTGGAGGCCATGGCATGGAATTGGATGACTTGGCTCTTACTCCAAATTGGCCTACCTGCTCTCAATAGTAGTATCATGTGCCTTGAGCTCTATTGTCTTAATTTTATGTGGATGGACATCTCAATTGTGATAGAATACGTAGACCACCTACATGGTGCTACATGTCACTTTGCTAAGGTTGGATGGTGGAGGCCATGGCATGGAATTGGATGACTTGGCTCTTACTCCAAATAATTTTTGTAATAAGCTCTAAAACATGCGGGGGCCCACAACATGTGAGAAGAGCGCAAAGCCTCTATGGAGCAAGGCTTATCTAATACAAAATGTGTGTGATGAGCTTCCTGTATGTTGTGTAGGTCCTCTTTGTTCTGATTTGGCAATAGCCATGCCTTATTTTGGCATTTCCTTCTTTCCTATCTAGTGTGGAGATTTGATTGCATTGGTCCTAGCCAAAGTGTCCTCTATTTGCACGCAATTTCTGAGCGCATGACCGCAAGAAAATTGTGGTCGGCTCTTCAAGAATTCGTGCAACAATTCTTGAAACATAAGACCTCTTTGGGTGATTTTTGATAAAAAACGTGCAATGTCTGGTTTCTCGAAAATCCAAACTAGGGTTTCTACAGAATTTCGTGGGTCTGCAACTGAAGTTTTTGACACTTTTTCTTTCTAAAAAAAAATGTGTAAAGTTTTGGCGATTTTTTGAAAATTGTGCCTAGGTTTCGAGCCAGAGATGTTTTTAAATTTTGCAAAAAAAAATTTCAAAGTTTTGGAAAAAATCATACCTCTAATTTTTGGATAAAATTGTGGGACGCACTAATTGCCTTAGGATTCGTGCCAGCTGATTACTCATTTTTTCATGGTTTTGGAAAAGGGAGGGATGACATCTTTGACCAACATCATGTTGGAAAGTAGCCAAAAGTTTAATGGTAAAAGCTACAACACATGGAAGCAGAGGATGCTCACCATGTTTGAGTACCAGTGTTTGGATTCACTTGTTCTAGGGGCAGAACCTCGCCCCACCACTATGGGGAAGGATCAGGACAAGTATGATGGAAGTAATCGGGAGGGGGTTATGCTTCACAAGTTATCAATCACCGATGAGATGCTACTAGAAATACCATCTAGTAAGACTGTTGTGGAGATATGGAAACACTTAAAGGATCTTCATGAAACCTCATACAATGGCAGGGCATTCTTCCTTAAAAATATGTTGTTCTCCATTATGATGGATGACAAGATGTCTTTGTAGGATCACCCGATGAAGATCAAAGGCATTCGTGATCGGCTGGAGGCCATTGGTTGGAAGATGGAAGAGAAGGATATGGTGATCATCACGCTAAAAATATTACCACAATCCTACGAGCACTTCATTGAAACTCTCAACATTACCTCCACCAATGTTGACCTAAAGTTTGATTAGTTGTGCAACAAGCTCTTGTAGCAAGATAGGTGGAAGAAGCAATTTGGGAGCAGCAATGACACTCCCAGTGTTGAACATGTGTTCACTACCAAAGACAATGGCAAAGGTAAGTCCACTTAGCAGAAAGCACAAGGAAAATCAGAGGATACCTCCAAGAAGTCTTTCACATGCCATTATTGTGGTAAGAATGGCCATAGAAGAAACATTGTAGGAAGCAGGTGGCTAATCATAAATCCAACTAGGAGGTTCTCGACAGAGTGCCCTTGTTGACCTACCAGTGTTGAAGAAAATCACCTGTTCTTTTGCATTTTGTGCCAATACTAAAGAAAATCATGATCTTTAGAAGTTTTGTTCTGCTGCCTAGAGTTTTCTGGGCGAAGTCTGAAGAAATTTTGGAAAACATACCTCAATTTTCTACTTGCCTAGGGTTTTTTGGGCAAGGTTTGCACACAAAATTTTTGTGCTATTCTGTTGATAATTACTATTAGGGTTTTACTATAGAATTTTCAAAAGTTTTTGGTGAATTTTTGAAAAAAAAAAATTGCAGGACCAACTAATCGCCTCAGTATCCATGCCAACTAATTACTCATTTTTTCTGTCTTTGGAAAATGGGAGGGATGACATCTACACACTCTAAGTAGGAGTCTACCTCCCATGCATTGATGGCCAAAAGAACAAAAAATCATGTCAAATCATTTGCATGGTACATTGATTTTGAAGCCTCTCAGCATTTCAAAAACAAAATGGATTGGTTCACGGAGTATATGGCTTGCTCTGATTCCATCATCTTTGGTGGTGGCAAAGAGTATATAGTTGTCGGCAAGGGCAATGTTCAAATCACATCTAGTGGGAGAAATCTAATATTTCTCAATGTGTATTATGTGTCGAGCATGGAGCTCAATCTACTCTTGGTGAGTTAGATTATGCAACATTGTCTAAAGTTGGACATCATCTTCAGTTCACACAAGTGCCGAGTTGTTGATAAGGAGTCCAAGAAGATTGTGGCAGTTGGGCTTGAGGATCATGGTTTGTATCAGCTGGTTGATAAATGAGATTCTCAGGAGCATGCAATGGCTGCGAAGAGTTCTTCCATCAGCACTCTTTGGCATTAGCGGTATGGGAATCTCAACATGGTCCACCTCTCTCAGTTGGCTCGAGAGAACTTGGTAGAAGGCTTACTTGAGCAACAGACTATAAACACTCTCACCAAGTCCCTAAGTCCAAATAAATTTGTAAAATTTCTGGGTCAACTTGGTGTAGTTAGTAGAATGATCATTAAGGGAGGGTATTAAAGTATTATTGTAATATTTAATGGTCATCTTAGTTGTTAGTTTACTTTAGTTAGTTTTAGCATCTTTCAGTTTTCTACTTTTGTTCACAGTTGTTTCTTTCTAGAAACATCGTCTTGTAATTCATTATATAGGAGTATTTCAGACACTTGGATCCCTAGCTCACATGCCCCTCAAGGAGAGGTATGACCTGCCATGGAAATGGTACAACCAGGTGCAAGTGGGTTTAAAATTGGATTTTGTGCCTTTAAATTCGTTGTTGAAACACCTCCAATCTGCCCTTGGAAATAAACTTTGAAACCCTTGACAATCTGCACCAAAACTAAAACAATGGAGCTCTTGAATGACCTTTGGATGAAATCACTTGTAAAATCCACTAGGAAAGATATCTCACAATCGAAGTGGATGCTCTTCATAAGGGTTTCGTCCTTACAAAGCCATGGAAAAACTCTAGTTCAACTTGTATATTTCTCTAATAAAAATCCAAGCATAATGCAAATGACTTTTCAAAGCACTTTTATACTCCTCCAAAAGCTCACACCCACCTTGGTGAAATAAACATTTCATTTAAATTTTAATAAATTCCCCTTATGTCTCCCATAAAGGCATCCACTATTCAAACCCACTTAAATTTAACTTTTAAATACTCCTTATTTCCCCAAAACGCCATTTAATAAAGTCACTTTTTAAATATTAAAATAATGTTAAGTTAAATAATTAATTTAACTTATAATATTAATGTTATATTAAAATAATTCCCCAAGCCACAAAATATCACCAAATAAACATCAAATTCCATAATTGATCATCCCAAGGAAAAACCAATGCAAAAAATGCCAAGTCGGTGCTGAGGAGGTGACTTACTAAAAATAGTAAGTATTGGGCCAGGTGCTCGAAAATGATCCAAAGAGTGTTAGTAAGATACTCCTATAATCCTGTACTCACTGCTACACAAGGAAAATACCAAAAGGTTGAACAACATGATCTCTGAGAACTGAGGAGTCCTCTAATCAAACCACATTAGCCTATGAGAACTCGAGGAATAGGCTAATCCTGATAACACTGACATAACTTAGGAAGGGGACATTACACACATAATCATTTCAACATAGAGCAATGAAAACAAAAGAGTAAAACAAAACAAGAGTGTTTGTAAAAGAAAAGATGAAAAATTCCACAAAGACTTACCTCCAATCCAAAAATATTGCTCTATGATCTCCTTAGCAATGAATGTGCGCTTGCACACACACAAGAATGACAATCCAATTGCTTTCAAACCTTCATTGATCAATCTTGATTGGTATATGTGCAACGGAAATCAAGAATGAAAGTTCATAAAGTGTATTTGGTTTATGTCTTATGTTTTCAAAATGAGGTAAAATGTGTTTATTTTGTGTGTTTTGAGGTCTTTAGAGGTCGATTTTAGGGTTTTGGTTCATTTTTTTATGTTGAATAATTAATCTAGGTCAAAAAAAGAAAAAAAAGAAAAAAGAAAAAAGACACCAAGTTCTTCCTAGATTCATTGCAAGTACTATAGAATATATTCAGGTTTGTTCATATCAGCTGCAAAGTGAACCTAGATGAATCCATATCAGTTTTGTAGGACCCTACTTGGACCCATAGGTGATACAGATCAGGACCTAGAAGGGGAATGAACCAAACCTAGTTCAAGGGGTTTCTTGAGTGAACTGGTAACAAAGGTTACACTTGTTTAACATGATTTGCATGTCAATTCCAACAAATTGATATGTGGGATATATTTGTGTATTTTTGTTCTCATTTTCCTTTTTCCTTAACAACAGACAACCATATTTTACTAGTGGATATCATTGTGTGTTTTTTGTTCCCTTTTTCCCTTTTGTTTCCACCAGAGAGGAGCATGTTTTTGTGTTGGACATTCAATCATTTGGTCTTGGAAGCATGAAACTTCTCTTGTGCCATATTATTTGAAGATTATTTCCTCTCTTTTAAGATAGGCCCCAGTCCATATTTCATTGGGTTTTTGTTGCAAAGGCTTTGATATGTTTTCCTTCTTTATTTTAGTTTTTTTCATAGTTCCATGGAATTTATTGACGGGGGGACACAGGGATATGGGTACGGATTTCAAGGATGGGAGGAGTAAGGGCCTAAGTTTGGGAATGAAGGGAGGATGGCAAGGGGATGGTGGTAGGGTGGCGATGCTGAAATAAATATAGTACTTGAAAAAATAGTTATAAAAAGATGTATAAGAATTACAAATGAAACTTTGGAAAATTAGTTTTAAACATTTGAATTTTGAAGTGAACATTAACTTGGTGTCACTCCTCTTCATGCTCTTGTTTTTGTTCTTCATTCTCACTCTTTCACCTTACACTTGTAGCTCTCACTCTTACAATCACACTATTATCTTTTTGTTAATTTGTTTTTGTGAATTAAAATAAGGATAGGAGGAAATTTTATAAAGTTGTGGGTTTTGGGTGGAGCCCATAGGCCATTAGGGTTCAACTTTGGGCATGGAGTTAAAGAAAAATCAAATTTTAAAAAATATTTTATTTTTAGTTGTTTGGTCAAAGGAGACTCCTGGGCATCCCCAAGACGGTTAGGAGACTGTTGTTTGGTCAAAGGAGACTCCTGGGCATCCCCAAGACGGTTAGGAGACTCATAGGAGTGCCCTGGATGTCTTGGCATCCCTAGCATCTTCGCAGGATTTTGGAGATGGCGACACTGGTGGTGAGGGGACGTCCACCCCAAGTCCCCAAGTCTTTGAAACATCCCCATCTTGGAAACATGAGGTTTTTTGGGGTTGAAGCATCCTCGTGGAACATTGGTTCTTTTGCAATATGATCTTCAACATCCCTTTTAAAATATCCCTATTAGTATCTCACTATAGCCCAAAAAGATGTTGCTTTCTTTAAGACATCTCAGAGGATAAAGATTATACAAACGTTGGTTAAGACAACATACCTAGGAGTTGGTTCTCCTACAATTTAGTATATCTTGGATTTTTCATCTCCATAAAGGAAGAGAAATATTTGGACTAGTTATAGAATGACGAGAAATTTTGACCAGTCTTTGCATTTATTATGTTGTTTCTTTGTTTTCATGATTATTTATTTTAGGCAGTGAAGGATATTTTAATTCTCCAATATTTATAATATGCCTCTTAACTAACTTTTCCTTGTCTTATTATTAAAGAGTGATTTTAGATCTTGATAAAGTATATTGCATTCCTATAAACAATATATAAGGCATCCGTTACTAACATGATTTTCTTCACAGGCCCATCTTTGGATAATGATACAGAGCTATGTTGGGAACTACTTTTTGACACATTACTTTTTTAAAGTTCTTGGAGCGTCATACACATTTCCCTCTTGGAGAATGAATGGTGTAAGGTTCATCCTCATTTGCTGTAAAAATTTACTATTTAGGAGGGCTTCTAACTTATGGTTATTTGTCCCATTTTTTCTCTACTAAATATTCTTAGGAATAATTTAGAATTTCTAAGACGACTTAGGTAACAATTGATTAATTCTACAAATTTTGACAGCAAATGAATAATATCTCTTTTAGTGTGTGGATGGAAATGTGAATGGTGTTTTCAATGATGAGGAACTTAAGCATATTCATAACATGTTTTACAACTTACAAGGGCCTTATCAATTGGATGTTTCCTTGGAGTTAGTGCATTGGAATGTCAATTTTGAACTTATGAATCTTTTGTTATTATAGAATTCTTACAAATATGCTATAATGATTTTTGTAGATTCCTCACTTCACATTTTTCATGGCACATGTATGCTTTTTGTTCTACCATGCGGTCTCCAATATTACTCTTCGGCGGCTAAGGCATGCGATTTCAGAATTACCAGGCTATATTCAATTTTCAATTGAGGCAGTTTGGATATTGGCACTCTCATATTTTATAGCATTCCTAGAGACCCTTTCCATTGCAAACGTAAGCTTCTTTTCTTTTGATGATTAACATGCTCAAATTTTATCTATTATTTAGAAAGACATTGTAGAAATTATCTTGTTTTTTTTGCTGTGAATTGTCTAAAGTTTAAACAAAGTGAAGAAAGTATCTCTCGCTTTAATGAAAATAAATTCTCCATAAAATTTCTTTAATTTGCACACTTCTCATTCGATACTTTGGATTTCAGGAACAAGATTATATGTAGCAACATATATGGTAGTGTAGATTCAAGCTTGATTTGATTTTTTTGTTGAATTAATATTATTTTTGCAGCATCAATTTCAAGCTGCTTCACTCTCAAAAGGAAAGAACTTGATGAAAAAACCTATAACTGTCCAACCCTCTATTAAAACAACTCATTTTTGTAGCACCATTCACCATTTCTATGCTCTTGTAGAACACAGCTAGACTAGGAGGCAACAAAGACCTCCTTACCGTATCAACACTCATTCAGGGAAATGCTATTGCTCCATATCTACCTGCTTTAACCCTGGAGGAGTTGAAAGGCTTCATGCAACATCATCACAAAAGATATATATGCAAACCCAAGTTTCCAGACAAAAAAGAAAATGGCTGCTATCTAAGAATTGAGACTCCTAAAATCTATTTCAGTTTGCAGGAAATAGCACAATGACTTTTGATGCTCAAGGATTGTACATTGATCTGTAGGTGTTTGGGAGTCTTCCCTGGCCCTAAAATTATTTGAGCATGGATCCAAGTAAATAGGAATCTGGCAATAGCGAACATACTCATGATGCCCAAGGATATATTCTAGCCATTTTGCAACACCAGGAAAGAAAAGGAGAAAATTTTATGAGGGACATGATTTCTCAACAAATATGGCCTGTTTATGATAGTGGATCCCCACCTTAGCTCGTTAAAAGACCTTCCCAACATTGCTCTACTTTGGGTCCATCTTCCTTTACTACTAAGTGAATATTGGCAAAAAGTCTCACTTAAGAAAATGAGCAATCACGAATTATCTAACAACCTCTTGAATAACAAGAATTCAGGGATTCTCAATTCTGCCTGAAACTGCATTAGCATAGATTTGGACAAGCCTCACCTAGAAAGGTCTATAGCTAAGATGGTAGGGATAGAATGGGAAAAACCACAAGATTTCAAGAATATATTATAGAGTATCACAGGCGTAGACATTTGGCAAAGGTTTTCTCACAATAGGAGAAAAAGGACATAGAAGAGCTAAAGGAATGAACTATGTATTAGACCAATGCCAAAGTCCCAATTAATGTTGGCAAGTCAATACTACTAAAATAGTCATACCCATAGTGACAATTTTGCAAATTAAATTCAATAAAGCATACAAAAGGCAAGGGAAGGAGCTGACAAAGAAGCTTGCTTAGATCCACCATGCAAAACCTTTTTCAACTCTTGATCTAATGGAGGAGGTAGAGAAATCTCTCATAATCTTTAGTCAAAGCTGTCGCGAGGACAACTCTTGTTAGAAAATTTTCAGAAATAATGTTAAAAGCACAAGCACATAGAAAAAAACCTAAACATGTAGAGAAGAGGAATATGATCTTCAACTTTATGCTTATATTCCATCCCAACAAATTCTCACAGTTGGGATGGGATCTAAGCAAAATCCTCAAAGGAAGGCATCTTGAACTCACTCCCCAATGCACTTTTTATAGAATAAAAAGTAGACACAAAAATTGAATAACCAGGTCCAAGCTTAAAGAAAGACTTTGGAACTGACTAGAGCTTCGCCCACTACCCTAGCTTCTAACTGCTCGGTGCTTCGCCAACAGGGCTTTGCCTGGCACCAACCCCACTAGGGGGGAGGGGGGGTGGTAGGATATAGGGATACACCTTGGGTGGGAGGATATAGAGTTCACCTCAACAGGTCGGTCCCAAGGGCCCCACCTATCTCCCACCCCCTTGGTGGGGTTGGTATTGCCGATTCGCCCTTGGAAATATATGGTCGATGGTGGAGCCTCAAGTCGATTAGAAGCTTAGGGTGGTTAGGAGCCTTAGTCAGTGGGGTTTGGGCCTAGTGGTGAGCAAAGCTCTTCCAGGCGGTTAGAAGGACCTATTCATCAATGGAAAAGCTCTTCCGATTCATCGGTGGGTGGAGCTGCTTGAGGAAGAAGCCCTGGTGGGGTTGGTGAGTTTTCATTGGTAGGGGAACACTTAAGATCAGCTGTCTTTAATTTTTGGATTTTACAATCTTTCCATTGTGCTCTTAGTGACTTAATTTTGTGACGAAGTATTGTATGTTGGAAAAATTTCATGGATTGGGACTTATTAGTTCATTTTTCAACAAGTTTCCTTTGATTTTATTTGTTTGCCAAAACAATTTTGACAATGTAGGCCCCAGAGCCATTGGTGTAACCAAGTGCTCCATGTGAAACAACAATTGAAGAGAAATGTACAAGTAGAAGTAGCAATTGGGTTCTTTACAACTATTCAAGCACTTATTCTTTTTAACTTCATCATTTGTTGGTTCACCATCAAGTCCATGAACTATCTTGTACAACCTCTTTACTCTTAGACATTTGTTCATTTTCAAATGTTCATTTAGGATAGTTGTAAGATGTTAAAAGTGATTCAAAAGATTGATTCGTGATGAAGGAAGAATGAAAGAACATAGATAAAGAGGAATGCAAATACAACCACAAGAAGACCCCCTGAATTCACTCAATCAATGATTCTCCCAATAATATATGATCTTGTGACACTTTATACTTTGTACAATTACAATTGCTACTTGCCAAATCAATGAAGTGGTCTTGATTTTAGTACATTGTAGATGCCAAATCTGGCCATAGAAATGAAAGTACACTTTTTTGATAGAATGAGTCAATCTGATTAGACCACTGTGAATTACACAAAATATTATGCACGTTAAAAAAATGCAAAAAAAGTTACTTCGCGGGCTATTATGTGGTTTGAGGGAATGCAGATTGTTTGACAAGACAAACCCCAAAATACTTTCCTAGTCGTTGGTGGTAAAAGGGTTGTTGATGGTGGCAGTTTTGGGAGTCTTTAGTCGTGGGTTTAAATCTCGTTAGGTAAGGCTGTAGGTTAGTGACGATTACCCCACCTGTGAATCTACCATAGGTTTGTTGGCTAGTATGGGCCTGGTAGCGTTTTCACAAGTAGTACCTTATAGGAACTCAATTTCTTTCTTTTTTTCAATCTTTTAATTAAAAAATATGTTTTTTGTTTTTGTTGATTGTACTTGCCAGCACTAGCACATATAGAGGGACTTCAAAAAAGATGTTGATGGTAAAGATATTATGGATGATGAAGGGGGAAGTTTTTTCTCTAATGGACTAGGACAAAAGTGTCCAATTTTGATGATTTTACAATTGATTTTTATGTTCTTGGGATTTTTGGATGTGATGGTAGGGAAAGATCTGTCCTAAAATACTCCAAAAGATTAGGTACCCACTAGATCTGGTATGCACCTCCCAACAACAAATTCTTTTAGATTTGGCCTCAAATGTCCAACTTGGACAAAACAAAACATGACACCAACTTTTTTAGACATTGTGAACTCAATGGTGAGCTCATATTTACTCTAGCAATCTTCCATAGGAACCTACAATACAAACTGACATAAAGGAACCTTGGCAAATATAGTATTTATGTCAAGTTTTTTTGATTCTCTAGCTCATCATTTGATGCAAAAGAATATACTCAATTTTTATAGAAAATACAAGATCTGCAACCTATATTTCTCAAAAAAACTAATAAAAAACAATCCCACAAAGTTTCAATGAAAGCATAAGAGAGAATCAACATGAGAGAATAATTTATTCTTTCAAAGGATACAAATGCACAATATATGTACATGAATTATGATTCATTGAGACTATAATGAAAACCCCTTGGTTAAATAGGCCAAGGTGAGACATAAGACAACATAAGATTATGACATCCACTTTAAACTTATGACTTGAGACATATCGCTTGAGACATAAAGCGATAATGCCCTAAGAATGCCCTAAGTAAACTTAAGTAACTAGTGTGAATAGAAAATAATAGGGAAATTAGTAAGGTAATACACTCTGTTCACATCAACATTCCTAGATGGATTTTGTATGGAAAATTTGGATTCTTATTTCATTGCTTTTTGTAATTCATCTTGCATTCAACATCCTTTTTTTTTAGATAGTTAGATTTGAATAGTAACCTACTTTTCTTGAGCCTTTGCGATGGCTAAAGTGATTTCCTTGGTTTTCACAACATTGTTGTAGCTAACTCCAAATTTGGGGAAGTTCTTATCATCATGGTCCTCAAGCTTGCATTAATGTTAGAAGTGGAACCAAAGATTACTCCATGATGAATGCAAATACAATGATATGGAGATCCCTTTGAATTCACTTAATCAATGCTTTTCCCAACAATATGTAATTTTGTGGCACTTTATACATAGTGCGATTACAACTAGTTGCCAAATTAGTTAATTGGTCTTGATCTTAATACATCATAGATGTCAAATCTGGTCATAGAAATGAAAGTACACTTTTTTATAGAATGAGATCAATTTAATTACACCACAATGAATGAAACAAAAGATTATGCACTTTAAAAAATAATTGCATAAAAAATGTTACTGTATAAGCCTAAATGGAACCCCAAAAATTCCCAAAATGAAAACTATTCAACTACACCTATGAGAGTCTACAATTTTATAAAATCTAGACATCAAAACAAAAAACCATTTGCACCACTACAAATCTCACATAATTCTATCTCAAATTAAAAAAAAGCTCATAAAAAGGAGCTTGAATGATTGAGAACGAAGCTTATAAAGATCAAGTGTCAAAACCAAAATGAAAATGAAGAGGGAAGGAAGGTTATGATGTCATGCTAACATCATGTTAAAATCAATAGTTGTCTTGGCAGAATATTCCCTAGTCAATTCTATCGAAGCTCAAAACTGTCGATATTTATTGCAAAAATTGCTCTTTGGAAGCAAAAAACATTTTTTTTTAGCTTGGAAACCATCCTCCATTTTGCATGAAATTGATTTGTGGGGATATTAGGTGGTTTAAGGGAATAAAGGTTGTCTTATGAAATAGACCCCATAATACTTGTTGAGCCATTGGTGGTAAAAAGGCTATTGGTGGTGGCGATTTTGGAAGTTGTCAATCATGAGCTTAAATCTCGGTAGATAAGGTTGTTGGTTGGTGAGGATTCTCTTATTGGTGAATATGCCATAGGTTTATTGGCTAGTATGGGCTTGATTGTCTTGCACAAGCAATTCCCTACAAGTACTACAAAATTAAAAAAAAGTTTTAATTGTGATTTTCTTTTAATTGGAAAATATAATTAATAAATCTTTTTATTGACTATACTTGCTCGCACTAACGCTTGTGTAGGGATTCTACAAAAGATACCAACAATAAGGATATTATTGATGAAAAAAGGGGGAACTTTTTCTTTGATGGCCTAGGATAGAAGTGTTCAATTTTGATGATTTGATAGTTGATTTTGACTTTTTGAGATTTTTGGACATGATGATAAGATTAGATTTGGTCCAAAATACTCCAAAAGATTAGGTACCTACTAGATTTGGTATACACCTCCCAATTTCAAACCCTTATAGATTAAGCCTCCAATGTACAATTTGATTAAAATAAAAGACAACATGACTATCTTGGATATCATGATGTAATGTGCTGAGCTATTTGTTTTGCATTTTGACAAATGTTTGACAAAATTCTAACTTACAAATCATTGTAATATTCCAACTATTTTGCAAATTTTTGCAAGTGTTTGACAAAATGACAATAGACATAATAGTGCACTAATTGATGTTGCATTCATAGGATCATTGTAGGGATAACAATGTCTATTCTACTATGAAATCAAATATTATACAAATCTACTAAATCATCTTAAGGATTTCAAATTGTTTCCTATGAGTTTGATGCTTTGCCTTCTTCACTTTGTCATCTCCTTCATAGATATTCTTCAACTTATCCCACATGTCCTTAGCTGATTTGCAATGCATAACTTTTATGAGCTTTGATTCGAATAACCCACACAAAATCACATTCTTCGATTTGGAAATGTTTTCACTTTCCCTCTTTCTTGCTTGATCTGTTGGGGGAGTCGCATGGGCTACATAGCCATTTTCAACCAATTGCCAAATATCATACCCTAGACCATTCAAATAGGTTTGCATCCTTATGCTCCAAAATGCATAATTTGTTCCATCAAACTATGGTGCTCTGTTTGATAAGAATCCATATCCTTCTTGCTCAACCATATGTGCTCTTTTAGATCTTTCTTTTAGCAGTTAGACTATCTCCAAAGGAACCCACTTTGATACCAATTGATGAGCACACAATTATATTGAGAGAGGGGAGGGGTTGGGGGTCAAAGAGTGAATCAATATAACAATAATCTTTTACTTTTTAAAACTTAATTAACCATAGCAATAACACACATGCAAGATCTACCAATTAAGAACATAGGACAAACACATGATATACATGGGAACCCTTGTAGGTGAAAACCACAACAAAATATTGCTTATATATTGATCTTCTTTCTAGGCGCCAACCTACTTCTTTTATAAATCTTCTTTTGTAGGAACCAACCAACTAAAGACACCAATCCCCACAATTGAGCACCAAC
>VDFB02278099.1:0-11581 GCA_007258455.2 Sequoia sempervirens
CCATTAGCGATAACATCTCATACCTAGCAGTCAAATCTACGATCATGTCAATGTTCAACAAAGGGACTTCATCTTTAGGACATGCTTTATTCAAGTCCCTAAAGTCGATGCATATCCTAATGCCCCTAGTGGGCTTGGAGACTGGTACTATGTTGGAGACCCATTCTAGTTATCTGATTGGTCTAATGAATCATGTGTCAAGGAATTTTTGTAATTCTAATTTGACCAGCAATGTTATCTATGGATGCATCTTTCTCAGCTTCTATTTTATGGGTTTAGCATCAGGATATATCGCAAGATGGTGGACAACTACTTTAGGATCATGGCTGGGAATGTTAGCATATGCCCATGCAAAGTTTCTCTTTCTTTCTATTAGGAATGATGCTAGGTCCTTTTGTTCTTTAGCTAAAAGTGACTCTGAATAGAAGGTAATTTGTGATGCCTCATTTGTTCCCACATTCATTGGATCACATTTTTTTTGCAAGGACCGCTAATATTTCTTGATGTATAGCACTAAGAGGAAGATTGAATACCTCATCCTTTGGAACCTCAAAGAGGTTTTCACCATCAAATACATCCTTTTTTTTTACTATTTTGTGATTAGAAAGTGCCACAGTGTGGTTTTCACTTTGAGATCGATACATTATTCTAATGTTTTCAATTTTGCGACTAAGAGATTCAATCATTTCCCCAGACTAGAAGTGCAAATCCAACTCAATGTCAAACCCTAGTTTATGATCCCCATATGACATGTTGTCCTATAGTCCCATAAACTTGGAGATAGCCTTGTCATTTTCGAATGAATTCAAGATAGGTGGTCCTAGTTGGTCCCAGTTTATGAGCTAGGGATAGACAATTTTTAGCTTAATTTTTTTATTATTTGACTCAAATGATGTGGTGGTTATCATGAAAATGTAGGAATCCTCAAATAGGTCTAGTAGGTCAGAGATAAAATTATCGAGGGGACTACTAAGAAATACAGGTAACTGAGGGGAAGGATTGACTTTTTTAAAGGAAGTACCTTTGCTAAGGATGGTCACTTTACTAGTGGTACAGTCAAGATCAAGATTCTTTAGGTGTTTCTCAGGAACAAGGGGTTCTAGCAAACCGTTGTCATTCTACTTAAGCTTTTCATTCTTATTATATCCCCAACCAAGCATGAGTTGTAGACCCTTGTTGTCATCCTCCATTGGAAGAATGGGTGTGGGTCTATTATCTTGATATAGAAAGCTTGATATGTCTTCTTCATCCACAACCTCTTTACTCAAATCTCCCCACTTTTTGAAAGTGGTAGATGTTGTCTTGAATGTATGGGATACATTTTCAATGATTTGTGTTTTTCCATGAGATTTAAGGGAAAGAGGAATCTTCCCATTACAAAAGTGTCCTTCAATTCATACTCTCCACAACCATTATCTTTGATTACTGCTTTAAGGTCTAAGATATTTTGTATGAGGGGTGTCTCTATCTCGAAAATGGAAGCTAAGGTAGATGGATCAATGAAGGAAGAGGACGTTGACCCTTCATCATTCTTGGGAACTTGTGGGACTTTATAGTACTTAACTTTGAGGTTCTTGCAATAATAAAATGGTTTCGGGTCACTGTGGATTGTGATTTCCCTATTTTCATAAGAAAATTTAACACATTGATGGTATGTAGAAGCAACATCTTGCATTGCATGGATCCATGGATGTCTTAGGAGAATGTTGTAAGGAAGCTCAAGATTAAGGACTTAGCATGTACTTTTCATGATAGTAGGACCCACCTAGATGGGGATTCGGATTGTGCCTTGGGACACCCATTCTTGATCATCATAGGCTCCTATAGTCATACCTTTTCCTTTCTCAATGACATCTTCTAAGAAACCCAAATTCTTGATCAACTGCAAGGTACAAATGTTTAGACCCGCACCTCCATCCACCAAGACTCATTTGACTTTATTTTTGTGAACCAAGACCTCAAGATGTAATGCATGATTGTGGGATGGTTGCATTGGGAGGGTGTGTTCAGAGAAGGTGAGAAAATGAGGTGTGGCGAAATCATTGCTTGGAACTAGTCAGTATCAATGTCATTAGGCACAGAAGATACGGATAAATATTTTTCAAGGATATCTCTATGTGCAAGTGATATTTTCAATAACTCCAAGATGGAGATTTGGGTTGGCGTTTTCTTTAGCTTCTCTAAGACACTATAATCACTAGGGTTGGATTTCGAAAGTGTAGGTGGTACCCTAGATTGTGGCGATGCTCATTAGATAACGACCTTTCCCTGACGTGTGGTGACTCCACACTCTATGCTAGGTCCCTTAACTATGACGACAGATATGAAATTCTCGAAGGATGCTACAACATTATTGTAGACATGATTCACATTGGTAAATTCCTTTCATTTTCCATTTTCATTTCCTTTGTTATGATCTGGCATCGGGTTTGTGTATATTTTCAGATCTTGGCTTCCTTCTTGTTGATCAACCATTATGTCCCCATTGTTGATAAGGTCTTGGATGAGGGCTTTTTGTTTCATGCAACTAGTTTTTGTATGTCCCTTGATTTTATGAAAATCACAAAGATGCTTCTCATTATATCATGGTGGTTTTACTTGAGGCTCTTGGTAATTCATATAAGTAGAGAGCGTGATGAGATTTTATTGTACTAGTTTTTGCATGATGGATTTGATGGGTTCCCCTAATGGTGTGTACTTTCATTTATGTGGGAAATTGTTCCTAGGGGGTGGTTCCTTTTGAGAATTTGTGTCATTGACCATTTTTATTTTTTTTGGTTTCATGTTTGGTTGTGGTACATTCTATTGATAAGCCTATTGTTGTATGTTTGGTTGGGTTATGTTTTGTTATGTATGTTGGTTAGGTGATCATTTTGTTTGGACCACTTATGACCACTTTGGCATTGATGACCCCATCATTGGTAACATTCTTGTTCTTATCCCATGTGTGGGGATTGTCATTATAACTAGATGAGGGTTAGTTATCCCTGCAAGCTTGTGTGTTCCCTTGTGTTATAAGGGCTCTCTCAATGTTAAGAGCCTTAGGGATGAGTTGATCATATTTCATGACATAGTTCTTTAATTGAAAGGATAAATCCCCATCAAGGTTAGCAATAATGATTCCTATCTGTTGTTCCTCAAGAATAGGCCACTTGCTCTTGCTAGCTCTATACCTCCATCATTGTAAGTAATTTGCAAATGTTTCACCCTTGTTTTGTTTTAGGGTGTACAATTCCTCCAAACTGACGTCCATGTCTAGGTTGAAAGAGAAGTGATTTACAAATTGATCTATGATTTC
This sequence comes from Sequoia sempervirens, assembly GCA_007258455.2. Classification (NCBI taxonomy): domain Eukaryota; kingdom Viridiplantae; phylum Streptophyta; class Pinopsida; order Cupressales; family Cupressaceae; genus Sequoia; species Sequoia sempervirens. The sequence goes on from VDFB02278099.1 coordinate 3,299, forward strand.
TTGGAATATTTGGATTCCAGGAGGTAAGCGGTAGAACCATTCAATTGTTGGGCCTGCCAAGCTTCGTGGGAAAATCTACATTAAATAAGAATAATTATAGGCCACTTCCATGCAATGCACATAGAATTCCTTGATGTGATCTTTGGGATTTCCACGCCCTTTGTAATTTTCAAATTTAGGTTTTTCAAATCTAGGCAGGAATGGTATCATTGCAATTTTTTTGTCAAAAGGATAGGGACACAAGTCACGTTGAGCAATTGAACTCTTGGTCTTTCCTGCTTGAATATCTTGTATTATTTTAGAGAACATTTTGACTTGCATGGAAAGATCATCTTGAGGATTGGGTGGAGCATACATATTACATGGTGGAATTTTAGATGAGTTAAATGTGTTGTATGGTGTATGTGGAGGGTTGGCTTGATATTGTGGTATGAATGGTGACGATGGTGGGGTGATGTATGCTCCTTGCATATTGGATTCACGATGTTTTGTTGTGCACTTGTGTAGGATTGTTGGAAGCCTTGTTGTTGTACAAGCAACACTTGTTGATAGGCTTGTTGGTTTTGCGCAAACAATGCTTGTTGTTGGGCTTGTTGTTGTTGTTATGCTAACATTACTTTTTTTTGAGCCTGTTGTTGTTATTGTTGTGTTATCCAGGCTTCTTGTTGTTGTTGTGTTATCAAGGCTTTTTGTTGTTGTAAGGCTTGATGATAGGAATTTTGAGCTTGTGCTTGTGCTTGCACTTGCACTTGTGCTTGTGCTTGTTCTTGGGCATGTGCTTGTTCTTGGGCATGTTCTTGTACTTATGCTTGTGCTTATCCTTGTTTTTATTGTAACACTTGTTGGTAGGCATGTTGTGCTTGAAAAATTATACTGTATTGACTTGCAATGTTTTGATTTTGAGGTTGGGATGGTGGATTTTGGTAAGTGGTTTGTGATGGTGGGTTGAGGGGTTATTGGGGTGGTTTTTGTGTGATTAGAGGTTGGGTAGTGGATGTTTGATTTGGATTTGACATATTATGTCCTTAGTTTTGTGATACCATCCCTGCGAGATTTGGGTTTAGGATGGAAGTGTGTACGTTTGGGATCCCATTTGATTTGGTGTTGTTGATGGGATTGATATTTGAAAGATTTGATAGGATACCACTTGGTGTTGTGATGTTAGTGACATACTTGGATTTGGGACTATGTTTGTTGGATTGATCAGATTTTTTTTATTGATGGATTGACTAGATTTGTTTGATTTGAGACCAATGTGTTGGATGGATTGTTTGATTTGTTAGATTTTGAGTCAACATACGTGATGGGGTGATGAGAGGGACTTGTGGTCCCAATTTTTATGTTTGTCTTTGTGTGAATGAAGATAAACCGTGTGTTAGGGTGTTCACTTTTCCAAATAAATCCACTTGAGGTGGTTGACTTGTTTGATCTTGTGAAATGGTAGGATCATAGCCTTGAGTACCTTGAGATGATGGTGTAGCATAGAAATTTGGTGCCATGGAGGTATCATGGAATGTGAGTGGTATTGATGGATGTTGATGGATTTGAGGGATGGTATGTTTGTGTTACCCAATTTGGTGCTAGTTCCTAAGTTTTGATTAACAAGTGGGTGCCCTTGAATCGCATGAAGTAATGAACCCCCATTAGAAGTCAAGGGTTGACTTGGTGTATGTGATGAAGTGGGTTGGGTAATAGATTGGACCACATTTTGAACTAAGGGTTGTGTGATAAATGTTTGAGGAATAGATGTCATGTTCCCCAAAGGTTGTTCTCTAATGGTGTCCAAATCAAAGTTAGAAGGGAGTTTGACTCCTTATTTTTCCAAATCCAACATGTATTGGGTGGGGTTTAACTTCATCATGGTGTTGACAAGGTGATGAGTTTTTGGGGTCTTGTTATAGCTCAAGAAATTCATCATGGGTCATCTCATGGGGATTTTTGGTAACATCTTCTATTTCAAATGGACCCCTCTCTTGAATATCATGGGGTTGTTGAGCTAACATTGGTGGAGGATTTGTGGAAGCTCTTGGATCAAATTCAGTTTGGTTTAAAGTACTCATGGTAGATGAATCTTTTTTTTGTTCCATGTCCTTCATGTATTGTTATCTTGTTTTTACCATAAATTTGGGGATCAACTTTGGGAGTATTGTGAAAGACTCTTGGGTTGATTCGAATCTAGGTAAAAGAGAACCTCTAAGATTTTTTTTTAGGATCAATGATGATATGAAAAATGAAAGTGTGAGTGATACAAATGATTAACTTTCTAACTTTGGACAACACTAGACTTTGGGTTTGGTGTTTTGATGTTTAAGGATTGATAATGAACTCATGAACCCTAAGATAGACTTAAGACAAATTTGTTCATAAAGGATTTTTTTGCTAATTTAACTGTGTATGAAAAAGGATGTATTCCCACATATTTAGCTAAACAAGGTGATTTGGTTTGATTTGATGATTACCCAATTCTAGGAGGTTGGTGTATCCAAAGTTCTAAAGTTGTTGTGGGATCTAGGAATGACAAATGTCTTTTTAGTATGGATTCTGGAAAGATTGAGTTTGATCTGAAATGAACCCTAAGAAGAATTTGTTTACAAGACCAAAGTGTTAAGAGAACATGCTAGGTGGCTTTCAAACCAAAGGTCAGTAATTTGCAGCAGGATACATATGTTGAGACATAAGACAAAAAGATAAACAAAGACATGGGAGTTCAGTTCAGGACACAGTGTCATCGATCCATTCCGGTTCCGTCCATTAATAAAGAATGCTCCTCACTTCCGGAAGTCAAGGGTTTGAAATCTTAATGCCAATGTTCAATATTTTTTTAAATTGTTTTAAATCCAAGCAATGTGTTTGATGTCCAAGGTAATGGAGATATTTTTCAAATCTTCTTCATAAGATTCACTTAGCAAGTTCACAAAAGACAATCATTACAAACTAGAGAGTAGGTACATTCTTTGAGGTGGGCCTACCTCATGCCCCAAAGGGATGATTTTGCATGCAACTTATGGAGGGAACACAAAGGGATACTCCGCCTTTCGAGATTTATCAGATAATGACTATAAGCACCAACCATAAATCGAGGACTTGAAATAATAGAAATGAAATTTTAGTCACCACTTTCGAGAACATTTTGAAAACATGGTTTGAGTTTTAATGGCGCAGACACTAAGAAGAATACTACCAGAACTTGTCGCTTGCAGGTATTAAACCATTCCCTTCTAGCCCATATGTCTGGAGTTGGGTTAGGTGCAGTATGTTATCATCGTAGATTGAAGCTACTACTATTTTAGGTTCGCAACCTTTATATAGCTCGTCAGTAAATGTGCTTTTATTCAAGATTCACTTATATGAGTTCTCCATTATGGGATGTGTCTCATTAGTAGGCCATCTCTTAATAAGAAAAATGCTATTTCTCTTCACCCAAGATCACATGAAGTGAGAGGGGAGAGGATATGTAGCAAGTTCTTAGAGTGACTCAACAAAAAAGAAATTTTTGAAACCTTAAAGTGTTTCTCTTCACCCAAGATTGCATGAGGTGCAAGGGGAGAGGATATGCACTAGATGTTTACACGCATAGCAAGCACGGAAAACACTCATTCATTTTAACCAACATTGCAAAATGACTTCATTTTAAGCACCAATGGAAGTGTTTGTTTGTATTGTTCAATTTTAGCCAAATATTGCAATAATGAGGAAATGAGGGGTTCAATTCTTAACCAACTTTGAAAAGATCATTGCAATGGTAAATTTTAAAGCCAAATCAAATCTAGTAGTCCTAAAGCATGAAAGGAAAATAGCATATGATGGGTTTTTTCCCCATGAGTGTTTGAAACACTATTAAAATGAATGTCCAATGCTTTTCAACTTCAATGCTCCATTCTCCACCTCAAACCTATAATAGCAACTCTGTGTCAGCAAAGGCAACTCTATGTCAGCAATAGTGGTGTTGTTCTGCAATAGCGTCGCTCTAGTGAAATCCAAAGGCGACACTCTATTGTGGATAGTGACCACAATGGTGGTGTTTTATTGACACAAGTGACACGATATTAGAAGCGACGCTCTGGTGAAAACCTACAAGTTCATAGAAAATAGAGCGGTCAATAGCAACGTTTTAGCAAAAGTGGAGCAATAATGAAAGGATAGAAGCAATAGTGAATCCCTATTGCAATAGTGGTGTAGACATGAAATTTATCCTAATTAATATCACGCACTCACTAACACCAGTTCTTCCTTAATCATCTCTTTACTAACCATTTAATAGAATAATCTTGATTTGATTAAATTCATCCAGATTCCTCTTTTAATTAAATAAATCAATCTTTATTTAATTAAATCCTAATGTCCTCTTTTAATTAAATCAATCAATCTTTATTTGATTAAATCATCATATTCTCCTCTTTAATTAAATAAATCAATTTTATTTAATTAAGTCATCAATCAATCCTAAAGTCATCTCTTTAATTAAATAAATCAATTTTGTTTAATTAACTTCTAAAGTTCTTCATTTAATTGAATAGATCAAATTTATTTAAATCACTAATGTTCATTATTCCTCCCATTTGATTTAAATAAATCCAAAAATCTAAGTCAAAGTGTCAAATCAACTAATCTCCATCTAAGTTAATCAAATCCTGATTAACTCTAACACTAATCCATCAAATCCTCTAGATTTTGCAACTTGCACAAGTAAATTAATTTAGTTGGTTTATAAATTCTTCTATTTTCATTCAAAAGGGCATCTATTTGGAATATTCCTCCATTTTGAAATCTCCCTCCTAAAAGGTTTTGTCGTCCAACATGGCATTTATATCTCTTACAAGTCATTTTTCTTAAGCCAAGTGGCATTAACTCCTCTTCCACATCTTCCTCCACAAGCCAACTTTCAAATTTCAAATTTCCATAATTGCATTTATTTGCACATTGATCAAAATGTGCTCCACCTCTCTCCACTAGCATGTTGACAAGTGGCACAATGCCATTGGCTTATGTTTAGTCCCACATCCTTCATGTTTCTCATTCCTCCATCCTTCTTTCCTATAAATGGAAGGCTTTTCTATTGATTTTGGATCCACAATCTTAGACATTTTGCACTATCCACTACTTGATGCATTTGAGTTCATCCACATCCATCATCAAGAGCTTATCAAGGGTTGGGAAAGGGCTACTTTCCACAACAAAGTAGCACCAATCCACTATGGGATAGGTATGCACCATGATTTTTATGCTTTTAATTAGTTTATTTGATATTTTGTTGTTTTGTTTGCATTATGAAGCATGTTGGAGTATTTCATAGAGATGTTATGTTTGCTTTGCTTTAGATGACTAACCATGCTAATGTATGTTAAATTTTAAGCAATTTTCATATTTTAACATCTACAAGTGGTGTTGTTTTTGAAAGAAACGTTGTATTTCCTTGCAATAGCGACATTGTTTGCAAAAGGGATGCTTTGGTTATTTCAATAGTAACGTTGTTTTCTGGAACCTGCAAAAATGTGAATCTCAAGCAAAAAATGTCAAAATGAAATGGTTAAGCCCTCCTTCTAGCGTCAAAATGTGAGAATGATCTATACCTGAGCCAACATGATCAAAACACAAGGAAATTAGTCACATTAGCAATGATAAATCAAACTCCCTATGAAATTATTGAAAGCACAAAACAAGGAAATAATCAATGCAAAATTATGAAATAATAATACATGCATGAATGAAACCTTGCTAAACACCCCAAACCTCATCCAATAGGGGGATTAATGTCATATTGATGTGGAATATGGCCCTTTCCCAATCCCTTTTGATGAAGAAGCTTCAAGATTGTTGATGAAAGATGAAATTGATGCAAGACTAGAGCTCCAATGATGAAAATGGATGATAGTGAGGATGAAATTGTGTAGCATAAGTTTTCTTTCAAAATGTGGATCCATTTCTCATAAAAGTGACTTCTATTTATGGGGAAAAATGATGAATGAAGGGTTGGCATTCATTTTCCCAATCAAGGATTGCAAATGAATCCAATGATGGAAGAAATGATTAGCCTTGTGACAATTCTAAGAGATGTGAGGGGATATGTTCCCACACATGTGTATGCATATTTTGGGAAGAGAGCATGTAAGAGGGAGTTAACACAGGTGGTTGAAGAATTAAAGGCATGTAAGAGAAGTGAATGCTCATGTAAGAGACAAGATGGCTTATGTAAGATCCATTTAAGGCTTAGGTGGGAGACAAGATGTGTAACGCCCCACCGTGTGAACCCCAAAGGACAACAAATACAACAAAAAAAAAATTGTTTAAAAGCGAAACATTACTTATGATGAATATGTACATGCATTGTAGGAACAACATTTATGCATTTACAAGGCCATTCACATCCTCTAGGGTACACAAAAGGATCATTATGATGCATAAACTTTTATCAAACAAAAGCATAAACATAACCAAGATTACAAAATGGTAACTTATAATCATTCATGATCAAAAGAGATGAAAAGATACACTTCATTGATTTTATTTTGAATTCATAATTCAATATTACAATTGTGGAGTGTATCTCCACAGATACAACGCATTGAGGATACATTGGTACAATACATAAAGCTTCCCTTATATCATGGGAGGAATACATTGAGTACAAGGATAATTACATGAATGAGGTTTAAGATACAAAATGAAGAACAGTCTTCGTCCAAGTGAAGCTTTAGAACTCTGCATTTGCATCTGCGTCGCGAACACATCTTGGGAACCTAATGGGTGCATAGCACTTTCCACCCGACTGCGTGGACCTGAAGGTCCACCCCTCATGCTAGGTGATGACAAGAAAGGATCCACATCCAAAAAATGTCAAGCAAACAAGGCTAACTCAACATCAACATAAAACAACATCAAACAAGTACAACACTTCCAGAGGCTACCAAGCAAGGAAAGTAAATAGACTGTTGGAGAGTGTCATTGCATGGCCTTACATGGATTATCCAGGAAACCTATCACAAGGTACTGCCTCCATCTATGGTTATCCAAGTTGCCTATCTCAAGGCGTCACTCCATAGGGTGACTCATGCGAGACCACTTACCTTTCTTGGGGACAAGGCAATGGTCTTATGGACCAGGTCTTCTCATCCCATCCTTAGCTTGTGAAAGCACTAATAGTATGGGTGAGGCACATAATTAATCTTTCTTAATGTTTAACTACCCAAACCCACTAGTTCATTAATTATATTATCACTTGATTAGGAAACTCTTTCATGGGTTACCCTAATAGCCCCTTTGTGCACTGGCCCCCATGAAGAGCCACCCTCCCTAATAGTACCAAAACTAAGCTCACAATAACCAGGGGTGTACCAAACATAAAAAACACCAAACAAATACATATGTGAGGCATGAACCATCTCACTCATAATCATACCCAAAGAAAAATAATCATAGAACAAGGTACACCCATGAGAGTTCAAAATAAGAATATGATCAATAGAACACAATGGTACAATCATGGAAAAATTCAACACAACCAAGTTTCCCATCACCTCTGGAAGCCTAACAATCTACCTCCCATGATCATCAGAAGAAGGTAACTTAAGCATTACAGGGTTCCAGCATTTCCAAAACATGCCAATACACAAAGATTACCTCAAAAGTGAAATAGAACAAGAGGAAAATATGATCAATATGGAACCACTAGAAAGTATAAAGAATCAATTCCAAAGAGTACTCAAAATATAAACAAAATAACTATCTAAAACATGCTCAAAGACAATTATAAATACACACTCATTTAAAAGTGAACTTAATCCAATCTTATTAAAGATAATGAAATAGATAATTAAATAATCCACTTAAAAGCATTTCCATCATAATATCTAGATAAGCACTCTAAAACCTATAATATGCAGAGCATCAGATTTTTGGTCTAAAATTCCTAGCTTGTTCTTTCATTTACTTATAATTAAGATTAAAATATAACCTATAATAAATTTAGTTCAAATGTAGCATGTACATTTACTTCAATTAAATTTAATCAAAATATATACATACACGCAAATCACAAATCTATTAGTAAATGAATCTGTAAATAAATTTAACTTTAAATAACTTGTAAATAAATCTAATTGGAATGCACGATCTAATCTAAATGTATTAGGAATAAATCTACTTGAAATGTACTTGGAAATAATTCAAATATTAAATGTACCTCAATAGTAAACATTGCTTCAAATTAATTAAAATTTTAAAATATAACCTATAATAAGTTTAATCAAGAATATCATAGTTACGCAAATCACAAATTTAATATTA